>JAKSZP010011854.1:0-296629 GCA_022478985.1 Massospora cicadina
TGCAGGGACCCATCCACTTTCCTGGTGAAACCTATGGGGAGGCTGGGACTGAGCTTCCCCTGTAGGGGTCGCTCAAGGTACTGCTGGTGGGCTGGGCCAGCGGTGGTAGAGGCAGCTATGGAAGCCAAACCCATGTGCGGTGGGCCAGGGACGCCTTGGGGCTGCTCTAACTGGGGATCAGTCTCAGCAGACTTGGTGACCAAATGGATGGAAGGGTCTCCGTTAAATGAATGTGTGAAAATGAATGAAGCTGCAGGTTCGTCGTTGGGGGTGGGGCAGATTATCACATTTACAATCTGCTGCCACATAGCAGGATCAAGTGACCAGATAATACAGTTGGCAAACATTGGCAAGAGGATTTGGGCAATGGCGCAATTCATCATATTGAATGACGGAATTTTTATAAATTTTTAAAGGCAGATGGAGGCCATGGCAAACTAGGTGGATATTTCAGATTTTATTTAATGAAAGGCAAAAGAATGAACTGACAACTGCCCTCGGTGGGGGCAGTTGCCTTTTAAACTTGGCGATAGGCATGGGGAGGTATTGAGGGATTGGTCATTCAGGGTATGGGAAAGGGATTTGGTTGGCTGTCTTAGAGGGGGGTAGAATGCAGCTCCCAATCCTGGTAAAAGCTTAGAAAATTTTTGCAAGATTTTCCAAATTCTTGGGGCCAAGCCAAGTCAATACTACCAATCTGGGTTCTGGTGACTCAAGTCAGCCCATTTGCATGGCATGGGAAGTCCATATTTGTCCCAGGAGGCAGGGGTCCATGGATTGAATTACTTGTAATTTGAGCTGGTCTCTCAAATTGGGCCATTTGTGCGATCCAAACTCCCTGGATCCATTTTGGAATGTTGGGGCCAATAATCTGAGTCATTTGGGACTGGGTTTGCGATTTGAGCTGTGTTCCAATCTGGATTCCAAAGCAGACCAGTCTGAACTGGCTCCCCCAGTCTGGACATTGCTGGCCGGGCTCTGATGTTGGGAATTGCCAATTTCCCAAAATTTGAACATGGTTTGCCTGGGGGGTGGGTGGTCCCAGGGGCCTCTCCATTCCCCCTGATGTGTGAAATCTCCCTGCAGACCCCTTCTATCAAACTTACCAGAATTGAAGTGGGTGGGAAGAGGTGGGACTAGGATGTCTTTGGGTGGGAAAGCCAACATTTAGCGCTCATCTATCACATGGGCTAGGTCGCCCAGCTGTGAAAGAGGGGCCACTGAAGCCTTGGGGCCCCTTTTCATCTGGAAGGGGTGCTGATCCCTATCCAGTTGCAAGGGCTGGTCCACAAGACTTACAGGCTTGATGAAATGATTGGTGGTACCAACTGTAAAGTTAAAGCTGGTCATTCGGAGGCCAAAATTGGTTAGGTTATCTGGCTTTCCTTACCTCAAACACACTGGACCAGCTCTGGGTTCAGGCCAGATATGCCCAGGTTGATCTAGAGGATGTGCATAATGCTCATCCCTGTGTTATGGCAAGGGCGTTAAAACGCACTAGCTATATTCTTAATGGCAACAGTTCAGTTCAGTTGCTCAGCAAACAAGGTTTTGAAACTCATTTGATTTTTGAAATTTCTAAATTGGGTTATCCATGCCTACAATCAATAACTTAAGTTTGGTCAATCTTTAGATATAGTACCTTGGATGATGGAAGCATGCACTATTGGTGCACTTAGGCTTAGCACCACTTACACCAATTGACAATTCCCCCAATTGTTTAAGCAGGTTCACTTGAAACCGATTTTCCTTGTTGATTAACTTACTAGTAAAAAAATTTCTCCGTCATTTTTAGATTTTGAAATGGTTGTTTGGGTGAACCTGTGCGCAGAACTCCTCAAGGAGGTCTTCAATAACGTTGGCTACTTTATTTTTACTAAAATATCTATCAATTCTGGTGCACCGTAAGGTAGCTCTGGTCCCCTCCAGATCAAGCACCCAAGCCCTTCTGCACAGATCCCCACTTGGCTACTGGACTCCCCTTTAGAGTCCCACCAAGTTCTGTTGTTTATTAGCATTAACTATTATATCCTGCGTTACAAGTCCCTGGCCTGGGTCCCCTCTATTCCTGCATCCTCAGCAATGCCTTGTTTACCATCTTGATAATGACTAGTTCCCTGGTAGTGTGGCGGTGCACCCTGCACCACCTTTTTGGGAATGGGAGAGTTACAGACACTCTCTTGACTACATTTTGTGATATTTTTGTAGAAAATACAATAATCCGAGCGATTATAGATACTGGCACTCCAGTCAATATAATATCCACCAAGCTCATGGCAAACTTCCACTGAAGCCTGATGTGGAACATTAAGTAGTGTATGGGACCACGGGGCACTGAGCACTGTGTTGGAGGGCGCTTACAGCGTGTTGCCTCTGAGAATGGTTTGGTCAGTGAATCCACCCCAGCAGTGGTCCTGCCTAATAATTATGTCATGTTGATTGAGGATGCATTCGTGTGGCAATTTGGGGCAGTGGAAATATGGCGGAAGAAACGTTTAATATTTTTGGACAACGGATCCCCATCTAGTTTACCTCCAGCGGAGTCCCAAAAGACCCAATCCACTCCAGTCAAATTAACCTTGCATATAGCGATGTGATAATTCCTGTCATTATTAGCAGATGAAGTAAAGGACCAGAGCTCTGCCTAACCAGATAACAAGTACAACGGTATTCTGCTTCAGCTGCAAACGCCATAAGTACACATTAGGGTCATTAGTTCATACTGGGGACGGAGCTTGATGTTGACATCTCAGAAGGGCTATATAGGGAAATTATGGGGCCCTATTAGCATTTGTGGCTTGACCCCATGTGGCTCCTGGATTACTGTTACCAGGGAATTGAGAAGTGAAAGTATTAATATAAAACCTACAGAAGGAGTCTATGACAGTCCAAAGGCACCAAGTGGTGGCTTATTTATACTTGGCTCCTATTGATGAGGTCCACCATATCCATGACTTCAGGTCTTGGGAGGATCTCCTCCTACCTGTAAAAACCTCATTCAGTGTAATGACAGTGGTTCCGCTTGAGGCTCTTATTGAGCTGTTGGAGGAACAGAAGGATAGGGTGATGGCCCTGTTTGAAAGATACCAATTTTTTTGCATCCAATGACCACAATTTGGATGAGTGAGTGGAATAATGCATTAAGGCAGACATGGGCGATCACCCTCCCATTTGGTCACAGATTATTTGGTGCTCAAAAGCTGCAGAGGAAGTTGTCTCTGATGAGGTAGTTAAATTAACTGGACAGGGGACGTTAGAGCCGTCTAACAGTACCTGTGCACCACTGATGCTATTTGTTAATAATAAAGATGGCACTAGTTGGTTGGTCACTGGCTACTGGAAGCTTAATAGTGTCACAAGGAAAAATTCATACCCTATTCCACAAAGATGAAACTTTAGATCGTCTGGGAGGTACTAACTCTTTTTCTGCCATGGACTTGATATCAGGGTACTGGCAGATCGAGTTGCCAGTGGCAGAATGGGAGAAGTACCATAATCACCTTGAAGGGGTTGTTCCAGCCCATGCGTATGCCTCAAGGGTTGTGAAACGCCCAATCTACGTTCCAGCGATCAACGGACACCATCTTGGGTGACATGAAGCTGTCCTGCGTTCTAGTATACCTTGACAATTATATGTTTTCTTGCGGACGTTCACAGAACTTCTTAACCACTTAGAATAGGTGTTTCGCTGACATGCTGATGCTAACATATGAATCAAGCCTCAAAAGTTTCACTTTTTTAAGGAGCAAATGGAATACCTCGGGTTTTTGGTAAACTCCAAAGGGCTCAAACCTAAGCCAGCAAAGGTGGAAGCTATAAGTAAGATGACTTAGCCAGATAATAAGAGGGATATCCAGGTGTTTTTGAAGATGAAAAGTTACTACTTGGAAGTTCATACTAACTTCTGCTGTATCAGGGCACCACTCTTTGAGTTATTGAAGAAAACACCACCTTTGAATGGACTGAACGTTGTCAAAACGCTTTTGATGTCTTGTGGACTGCGTTGGCTAGTGCGCCATTTTTGAAATACCCTAATTTTGAAAAAAAATTTATTGTGCAAATGAACGCTTCACTTTCCAATGTAGGGGCAGTATTATCCCAAAAGAATGATGATGTTGTGGAGTATCCCATCGCATTTTTTAGCTGAAGCTTGATTTTCATGAACATAAGTACACCGCGACTGAGCGGGAATGCTTAGTGGTGATATATGCATATAAACAATTTGGATGTACCTCCATGGGGTGAAATTTCAGGTGGTAAAGGATTATGCATCCTTGCGTTGGTTGTATAAACTTCAGGAACTTGATGGGTGACAAACACAATGGGCCTTGAAGCCTCAAGCATATAATTTTAAGATAGTACACCAGCCAGGTGAGAAACATCAGAATGCAGACTGTCTCTTATAATTATTACTAATGGTCGCCATTAAGGTGAATTTGGCAGACATAATGTATGAGGAAATGATTATGAAAAATACCACAATGAGCTGTCACACGTGATCAAGGCGCTAGATGGTCTTAGACAGGATACCTTCCTGTGCATTAAGAACTATATAAGAAAATTGGAGAGTAAACACTGAATTTCCTGAAACCTTTTGCTAGGTCAACAATTATTGTGGATGCCCATAAGGCTGTAAGTCATGGATGGTTTCGGAAAATAATTAAGTTTTTGCAACTATGCTACTATTGGGAGAGTATGCATTACAAAGTGCTTGATACTGTTGCTTGTTGTCACCAGTGTCAAGTGGAGAAACTTTTACATAAGAAAACTACCTACCATATGGTTAAGCCACATTATATGTGGCACAATGTTTCCCTTGACGTGGTGGGGCCTCTGACAACTGGTGCAAACCATTCTATATATATACTAGTAGCGATCAATCACATGACAAGGTGGGTGGAAGCAAGAGCCATCAGCGATTCAGGGGCTGCCACCGCCGCTAAGTTTATCATGGAATGTAAAATACAGTGATATGGCTGTCCACAGTTTATCCTCATGGACAACGGAACCAAATTCATGTCATATATCCTGCCCAAGTTGAACAAACTAATGGCAATCCGCGGGGTCTTAACTACACCATACCACCCTGAATCTAATGAGATGGTTGAATGAATTAATGGAACCTTGGTGAACATACTCTACAAACTTGTAAAGGATCAACCCTCTGAGTGGAGTACCCTCCTATCCACCGTCATCTTTGCTTATATTATTAGCTACCACTCGTCAAAAGGTCAGAGTCCTTTTCAATTACTTTATTAAAGACATCTGGATTTGCCAGCATTTCTTTACTCCTGTGTGGAAGACACTGGCGGAGTAGAACCACAGCTAAATCTGACTAACTTAATGGACACGTTGATAAAAATTTAAATCAAAGCTTAATTCACTAGTTTAGCCAATAATATTCACAATTAGGTGGCTGACCAAAGTAGACTTAGTGGACTCCCACAGTTCGTTGTAGGAGATTATGCCTTGTTCCATGAATAACATGAATTTCTAAGGAAGAACAAACTCACTAACATCTGGACTGGACAGTTTGAGATAATCGAGAAGACTGGAAAAAATGCCTACACCATTAAGGAACCTGGGGTGGTTGGATTATCAACTGAGTACACGCTAAATTTTGCGGTCTTATAAACAATACAGAACTTATTATACAGTCAAGGGGGGTATATGTTGAGAATCTGGTATGACTGGATGATAAGCCATATTTTTAGAGGATCATATTTAAGTGTCAAAGTAAGCCTCAAGATTTGGGTAGTAATCTATGTTAACTCAAAAAAAGTCGAAAAAGGTGCTAGTAGTTTGTCAAATATAGGAATTTCAGCCAAAGACTCAATGATGGGATAAAACCCCTAAAATTATAGTAAATAGAGAGTTACTAAGATGATTAGTCAAAATGGACTGAGAATATTGAAGAACAAGAGCTGTACAAGAGAAAGGAAAGGGGAGGTCTTTTGGAAGAGAAGAGGAAAGGAAAGGGGTTAGAAGATCTAGTCCTTTATTTTATATATTGAATAAATTGGGGTCAATTAGGGCGAAGCTCCTTATTTAATACTTTATTGTCAATTAACAAGGACATGCACTCTTCATATTGTCCATCTGTTGCTCAGTGGTGTTAAAACTGTGCAACCAGTTTAGCGTAATAACAGATACCTCCAAAAGTTACACCTGGATTGACATGATGTTAGCTAAGGGATGGCTAATTAAAAAAACCTCTCAAGTACATTTTCCAGTGGTGTTTACTAAAAATTGGTTGGAACGTTATGCCCTTGTGTGGATCATGGCCATTCAAACAATGTCATCATGCCTGACCTCTATCCTCTAACATTTGAGGCTCACATATCCCAAGCAATTGCAAAGTCCAGGGTGTTCTTAAAACTTGACCTAGTGAGAGCGTTCCACCAAAGAAGATCAAAAGAAGGACAAGAATGGGTGATGGCAATTTGTACCCACCACAGCATATACCAGTTTAAGTCATGCATTTGGTCTCAAAAACGCCCCACCATGTTCCAAAGGGTCATTGACCATGAGCTTGGAGGCCTCCACTTCACGTGCACCATAGCATACATCAATGACATTCTGGTCCACTATCTTACACTGAGAACAGTATGAGAAGAATTAGCAGCTGTGGCCTCCGCCCTACAAAAGGAAGGACGGCATGCAAAGCTCTCAAGATGAAAATTTCTTAAAGATGAAGTACAGTTTCTCAGGAACCTCATGCTCAAGGATGGACACGCCATTACTCATTTTAAAAGAAAGTAATATGATCATGGTCTACCCCACACCAATTTAAAGGCAACTGTGAAGTTTCCTAGGATTGGTCACTTTTTGAGAAAACTCTCCCCAGTGATCTTGGAAACTGGCTGCCTTACTCCGCCCTTTATGGGAAAACACAAGCCTTTCTTTGTCAGAAGAATGCCAATGAGCATATGATGCATTTATAAAGCTCTTCACTACCACGCCAGTACTTTGCCAAGCCAATGAAGACAAACCATTCATAGTATCCTGCGACGCCTCCAGATTGGCCATAGAAGCTGTTCTACTGCAGGAGCATGGCGGACAGGAAAATTCAGTGGCATACTTTTCCACGAAAATTCACAGTGCTGAACGTGCATGGGCAGTCTATGAAAAAGAATTGGCTGCCATCACCTGGACATTGATGCATTGACAATACCTGTTGTAAGGAGCAAAACACATGGTGACAGTGCACATGGACCGCAAGTCACTGACATATCACCACAAACCCAAGAAAGTGGCGCACTGACAAATGAGGATTTGCCAAGACTTCCTCAATTTCAACTTCAAATATGAGTTTTTCTGAGGGCCAATACACATACTTATGGACATCCTTAGCATAAGTATGTCAGTCAGACCTGACCCAGGGGAGAAAAAAATTTAGTGATGTTAATTCTGCCAAAGCATATTGCAGCAGATCCCCTGTGGGGATTAACAGATATTGCTGCAATCACCTCCACCCCTAAATCAAGAAAAACACCACCTGTAACAATTGAGTTCATCTCAATTGTTAAAATTTGACTTGGATTCGGATTTCCCAAATTTGAGTCAAATTTCTTTAGAAATACTTTTGGCTTGGTCATTTTGGGCGCTGGGTTGTGCCTCACCCGAGTTGTAGATTAAGCTTGTGTGAACCAAATCAATGATTTGGGCGAGGCCCCCAAAGGGCAGCCTTTATAAAGCACACATGCTGATTCCAAAGTTCACTTTAGTATATTAAACCTACCATTCCCTTCCTGGGAAGCATAGTTGGTTGCTCCCCAGATGAGCTCTGGTTGGCAGGGTCCCTTTTTATAGAATGAATAAATATAAAGGTTGTTTTGGGGTTTGTATACCTTGCTTACCTGTTGGTCTTTTTGGGTGCAGAGCTGAGGAGCTTTTCGAGTGGGTTGGGTCAGACCAATACCCCCCAGAGGACCTTGCATAACCAATTAGTAGTAGGCAATGTTTGGCTCTGTCAGTGCCCCAAACCTCTACCTACTCAGTTAGGCTACTTTGGTTGCTTAGTGGTGCACCAAAGAATTATTTTAATATATGGCAGTCAGAACTGAGGGGTTTTCCACATGTGACATCACCAGGCTACTGCCCCAGCCCAATACTGACCCCACTGATTCCAATCCAATAAATACTCTTAGAACAACTTTAACAACAGACACCAAACTAACACTCCAGAGGCTATACTACACGCCCAAACCAAAGCCCTGGATGTAAAAGCCATGAGTTAGTGGATCCAGACAGGAAAAAGCCCCTCCAGGTGGTACACTCAAAAGGAGAGGTAACTACTTCTGTAAATGGTAGGATATTTGAAATTTTATGCCATGGGTCATACCGGAACTTCACGGCCCTCTAATCATGGGGCACCCTGGCGCAAAAAATGTATCAACCTGATCAAACATGCATAAAACTATAATGTACTAATGGAGAAAGTGCCCAATTGAATAGAACGCTGCATCTTCTGAGCGTGGTTGAAACAAGATGGGATGAGTAATAACGGACTCCTACACCCCCTATAATAGGCGGCGGGCCCCTGGATGTCAATATTGGTAAACTTCATTGTAGGCCTGCTGACCTCATGGGGGTATGGCATTATTATGGTGGTGATGGATCAATTTATGTAAACTTCCATATTCATTCCCTACATACAGGCAACACATATTAGAAAATGACCCATTTGTTTGTGTCCCACGTCTTCACCACATTTGGAGCTCCCCAAGAAGTTATGAGTCATAGAGGGCCTCAATTCAAATACGAAATTTTGGGACGCCTTATGAGGGCGTTAAAAATCACACCCTGTCAGTCATCTGCATATCACTCACAGTCCAATGATCAACAAACAGAAAGTATCAACCAATCACTGGAACAGTATCTATGTTGTTACACTACCTCCTCATAAAACATGTGGTTAGTAAACCTCCCTTATTCAAGTTTTCATACTTTAATTTCCTCCATGCCTCTATGGGATTTCATCATTTTATGCTAACTTAGGTTACAACCAAGCTTTTACCATCAGCCCCCAGATATGCTCCAACATCCTTATAGCAGACAGCTTCGCAGTGCACATCCTCAAGGCACACCAACTAGTGCAAAATAAGTTGACAAAATCCGCTAAGGATGCTAAGCGTTTTACCAATCAGTGCTGGTGACTAGTTTTGAACTACCAGATGAGAGACCTCGTGATGGTGGACACAAAGAATCTCCACCTCAAGGTCCCATGTCAGAAGCTGGCTTGCAAAATAGCCATTCCATTCCTCATCAGTAAGGTACTGCCCAGAGGGGCCTTCCACTAGAGCTTCTATCACTGGAAAATTCATTCAGCCTTACATGCCTCCTCCCTGTCCCTCTTCAAATTAAAAAACCCACTGAGGTCAAACTGGTATCATATAGGGAGCGCCAGAATTTGAAGTGGAAGAGGTCTTGGACTCCCAGAGAGTTAAGTAGGGAGTCCAATACCTGGTGGCCTAGAAAGGATATCTGGCGTATGAGAAGAGTTGTATCCCCACCAGAGACTGAACCAGCTGTTGAGAGTTAATTAAAGAATTCCATGCCCAAAAACCCAAGAAACCAGCACCCCAACGCACCACCAAACCCAAAGGCATTGCAGCCATCAAGCTTCCATCGCCTCATAAGAATTATGCATTAGTATAGGCCCCCAAGGGTTGAATAGACCCTCTTCTTCTAGTCAAGGGTAATGTATAGATCCCTGCCATCACTATTAGGGTGGATAGACAGTTACACCCCTTTCATATAAATAAAGAAAATGCCCTAAGGTTTGCTGATGGAAGAAAATAAGAGACCTGGGGAACATCCTTGATGAGTGATGGGTAGCCACCACTCCCCCCAGAATACTTCAGTACCAGTCCCATGTCAGAGGCCTCTCCAACTCCCCCTCTTATTGAAATCTGCCAAAATGTATATTACAAAAATTGAAACATATACTGATAAGTGTGCTCCATTTCCACTGGATTTCAATTAAATCTTTGAAAGGGGAAAAATTAATCCCAGTCATGGGAAAATCCTGTTGAAAACAAATTGAAACATCTCAGACATGACAGTGTGAGAATCTCAAGTCAAGTAAAACACTAAGGGTGAAAAATTAATGCCCAAAATGTCAACAAAGGTTTCCCAAGTCAAAATTTCAGGCGAGCCATCTGGTTGTTTCCAATTCTGGAGACCTCATAAACAATGGTTGAATTTCAAAAGTTACTGGAAATATCCTAATGCCTGAAGAATATTCAGTAGTGGCTCTAATCTCATATAGTGTGATAGCTCTTTACCCAGTTTACAAAATAAAAACTCAGCAGTTTGCCTACAGTAGAATGCTGGGTTATTTTTTAACCTCATTAATAAATCATTAATTACTGATAATCCAATTCTGACCAAAGCTTAATTTATTAAGCTTAAAAATACTGTCTCACTTGAAGAAACTGCCATGACTGTTGGAAGGCCCCACTCTCTGTTCTCCATAATAGTGATTGCAATCTCCTTGTTGTTTTTGATGCTGGACTCACTTATTAGAGAAAACCAAGGGGTCTGCCCTGGAGAACTGTCTTAGCAACCTTCCACCCAATGATATGTGGGCAAAGATCCCTGCCTATAACTTTGATTTAATCAAATTTTTTTGATCTTTTGGGCTCAACCCAAATTGAAGAAAATTCACAATGGAACAGAACACTAATGATGCTGCTGGCAGATTTGAAAATGGGAATTTGTCAACCCCCTCACTATCAGGTACATTCACAGTTTAACTATGTCACAATAGAAAATCAGAACAATTTCCTCAAGCTCTTCCATCTGAACCCTCTGGTTTTCCCAAAGCTCAGGAGGTATGGACAAAAAAATTGCAAATTTCTCAGCCTGATAGTTGGGATATATTAATTTCTGTCAATCAGTATTTTCCACACCTTTCCATTAACAAACCTTATTCTCACATCCACATAATGGTGATTCCATGCAGGCTATGGGTGCTATCATGGGTATTGGATACCACCAATGGAAGCCAAGTATTTTCTTGGCACGCCATATGTATGACAGTATTGTAATAATAGGAGGGCATATAATAGACGTAAAGCTCTAACTTTGTAATGGATTGGCAAGATAAATTGAGGACGCAGGGTGCCTGGTGTGCACAATAGATTGGTAACTATGATTGGAAACACAAATACTTACAAGCTATATAAGGCGCAGAGTGATACAAGATTTATGGATTGAAACTCCCATTAAGAAATTTGGAGTCATTATATGGATGGCGGCGTGAATTGCCAATTTAATTTGAGGAAGTAATGGTATGGTGTAGAAGATATAACTCATGTAATGTAGAATAGAAAAAATTAGTTTATTGGAAGGATATTTTATTCTTCAATAACAGAGATACCTTCACTAGAGAGGTGTGATTGGCTTTATATTGGGATGGGAGAGAATCATAAGGGAGCTAAGTACTGGCCTGGGCCTGAGTCCCTGTAGTAAATTAATATTATTTACCTGGGAAGAGTATTGTTGGTAAGGAATCTTACAATGACTTTGGATGCTATTGTAAAAATTAAATATCTCATGATACAAATTTCAAGAATACTTTATATTAATTAGACCAATTTTGCATGAACTTGTTTATATTGATAAATTGACGCATTCAGTTTTATGCAAAATATTCTATATGGTACCTTTTTTTATTTATTTGAGGCAAGCTGACCAGGGGACAGACATTACCAAAATAGAGAAAGAAAGTATCAACATGAAGCCTGAGCAGGGTCAACTCTGTCATATAGAGTTTTTTTTCACCTCTGTATCGGGACTCAGATTTTTCTGGTTACATCATGGGTAAGGTTTTCGTGTTATTATACCTACTAACTGCCAATAGCTTCCTTCAGCTGGCACCCTGATTGATGTGTGAAGGGTGGGAATCAAACCTACAACCTTCAGGTTGGTAGCCATACACCCTACTGACTCGCCTTCCACCCCCTCTATATGGTACCTTATTTATATTTATTGCAGGGAAGGCCAACCATGGGACGGACACTTCCAAATATGGCTCAGGACAGATAAACTTAGTACCGGGGGAGGCACCCCAGAGAAGCGATGCTATCTCTTGTTGCCAGCGGGAACACCACTTATGGGGAGGGGGAGGGAACGTGTGAAGGGGCCGTAGCCACAATTGAGCACGTGTGGAGGAAGGGGTCTGATTTGATGAACCAGACTGGGAACCAGGAGGAGACCAGCTGTCAGCGACGCAGTGGGAGGTATCCAAACATCCACACTTGAAAGTGGTCCAACAAATGAGACTGGAATCTGTGGACAGTTTCTGGGAGGGTGGGGGTGGAGCCTGCAATGGCATCTAAGACAATCGTGTGGATGGTCCACATGGCGATTGCAACCACCAGAGCATGGAGGGAGGGTGGAAGGGAGGAGGCCATTGATAGAGCAAACATATCTCTTGACAGACTGAAGGGATTCGTTTGATCCTGGCCAAGCAGACGTTGAACTTCGCGCCATATTGCTTTAAAGGTGGAACACTTCTCCAGGCGGTGGAACAGCGTTCCATACTGGCCGCACATGACACAGGATGAGTGTAAAGCATTAGAGTGCTCAGCTGTACGATACACCCGCCTCAGGCAGCGCCACACATGGGAGCGGACTTGGGGCTGCAACAGAGGGTGATGTACATATTTCCAGATTGTTTTTTGGGTCTCAATGGAATAGGGGATGTCCATCATGTCCAGGTAGTCCACCCTGGATAGGACATGGGGCCGAATGGGGATCACACCATCATGGATGGGTAGCCCCTGTACCTCTTGTGTGAACTGAGGAGAGGGGCGGCCTCTTTGGGTTGTATGTCCGCTGATATAGATTCTCCACTATGCGCTCCGCATGGAGAGTAGGATTCGTTTGTAGTGGGTTTTTGTCCCGTGAGGACCTGTGGCCGATGTGTGTGATGCGAGGTATTTCATCAGGGAGTGGGGGTTTGATGGATTGTTGAGGCCCAAGGCTCAGGAGAAGTTGGAGCACGCTGCGCGGGACCAGTGTTGGGATGGGAGTGTAGGAGCGGTGATGGCTGCGATCCAGGTGCCCAGGATCTTGGCAGCATGGGCTTTGAAGTCAAGCAGGCCCATGCCACCATGATGATGAGGGCCAAACATGACCTCTAGCCGCACTGGTGGAGGGCGGCCTGAAAAAAGCCATCCTTGCAGTAAGGCATACAAGGATTTGAAGAAGCTTGGGGAGAAGGGGATGGCGTGTGCTCCGAACCAGACTTTGGATAGGAGCATAGGGCTGGCTAAAACAACCCTGCTAGTAAGGGAAGTAGGGTGGGCTCTGAGAGAGGCGATTCGCTTCATCACATTGTCCAGAATATGGCACTCCATTACTGCTGACACGTATCCGCCTGCCTCCATCCACACGCCCAGATAGCGCACTGGTCCTATGGTAGGGCGTGGCACGAAGGGGAGCACCAGTGGAGCGGTGTGTGTTGAGTTAGTGAGGCGTGGACGTGGGTGAGCAGATGGGCCAGGTTGGGAACTAGTTGCTGGGGCCCAGCAGTTATGAAACCAACCAAGGAGGATGATTTCAGTTTTGGAGGCGTTCAGTGCCGCGTTGCTTACCCGGGAATATTCCTGGATGAGAGCTTCAAGCGCGCGTGCATCTTGATTATTAGACACCCCAACCACACAATCATCTGCGAACGCTAATATCTTGACTGGGGCTTGGCCTGGCACATGGACCCCAGTGAGTTGGGCATTCACATTTCGCAGTAGTGGGTCAAGGGTGAAGTTGTATAAGAGTGGGCTGAGGGGGTCCCCTTGTCGCAAGCCCCTTTTGAGGGCGGACTACTTCCGTTAGGAAGCCAGGGCCACGTACTGCCATTGTTACAGATTCTGTGAGCAGCATCACCCAGTTGATGAAGCAAGGGGGTAGGCGGAATTGATGGAGGCAGGCCCTTAGGTATTCCCAGTTTACTTTATCATAGGCCTTTTGTTGGTCCAAGAATACAAGTGCCCCAGAGGCTGTGGACTGACACACATTAGCCACAGAGTGCACGTTATCCCAAATCGACCTTCTGGGGATGAAACCGAAGGGTTCTGGGGAGAAGGTGGCAGATGCTACAGTCCCTAGTCGGTTAGCCATGATTTTTGTTAAAATTTTGGTATCTGTGTTTGTTAGAGAAATGGGGCGCCAGTTGGCTAAGTCAATCTTATCCACTTTCTTGAAGAGTGTGACAGTAAAGACCTCATGTCCTCCTGGTAGGAGGTGCATTTCCAACAGGCTTTGGTTAAGTGAGGCAAGCAGAAGTGGGGATATATATTTGAAATATTTTTTGTAGAACTCATATGGAATGCTTTCTTGGCCTGGGCATTTTCAGTTTGGCGCACTGCAAATGGCTGTCCATAATTCTTTTGGAGTAATTAAATTCATTATTTCTGGGTATCAGAAAATGGTGCAGATATGAGCTCAGTCGAGAAATTCCGCCACTTCATCTGGCTGAATTGGTTTGGCTCGGTATAACTTGGAGTAATATTTTTGCATTTCGATTGCCACTTCAGCCGGTGTGTCCACAATGGAATTATCTGATCTTTGCACCTGTGTGAAGGCCACGCTCTGGCGTGGTGCAAAATTTTTTTTAAAGAAATATGCAGTGCACTTGTCACCTTTAGTGATGCATGTGGCCCTGTATTGGACACAAACCTGATGTTTATGTTGCCTTTCAAGTGCGTTGAGGTGGGCGACTGCCTCCGCCCACTTCTTTCCCCATGCAGGGCTGTATCTGTAGCTGGAATGTTGGACTCAAAGTGTGCCAATTCTGCCAGAGCGCGTGAGATAACCGCCGATGTGGCTTGTGAGCGTCTGGAGGAGAGATGGTGAGAAGGGCAGATGATGTCCTCTTTGAAAGTTGCCCATGTGGAAATGGGGTCCGCACAAAATGGTGCAACAAACAATTTTACCAAAGTTGCCTCTTCCACCCATGTGGAAAATCCTGGCGATGCAAGCTCGGGGGGCGGATTTTGCACCAATGTGGGGCCTTAGCAACTGTGACAGGTAGGTGGTATGTTATCAAGACCAGTTGGTGGTCGGAGAATTCCATTTTCGTTGTTTTGAAGTGGGAGATGTGGGGTTGGAATTTCGCCAGCGTTAGAATAAGGTCGATGTGGGTCATTGACCTTAATTGGCCATTGTGGATGTGGGGACACATTATGTTTTTGAGCAGCAGGGAATGTCACAGCAGCGCATCCATTAACCCAAGGGTGGCCTTTAGAACTCGTAGTTCAATGTGACCCTGTGGGGCGTGGGGTGAGGGAGGCCACCAGTCTATTGGTGAGGTTAGTCAACAGTTCATGTCGCCAACTAGGAAAGAATCAGGGGGTAGTGGGAGGGATTTGACCGATGAGAAAAATTCCTGATGCTTGTGTGCACCATTTGGGGCACAAATGTTGACAATTGCATGTGCTACGTCAGCCCATGAGAAGGTGACGACGAGCACTTGGCCATTTAGGAATGTTTCTGAGAATACAAATTTGAAAAAATTATTTTTCAAATTAGCACCCCACAGTGCTTCGACCAAAAGGATAGGGATTGGAGGAGCATTGTTTTCCAAGTTTCCTCGGAACCTCATGGACAGTGGGACTCCTGGATAGCCAGGATATCCATGGGTAAGATGTGAGGTAAAAACTCAGTTTCCTAGCCCAGGATGGGGAGGCCTTGAGTTTGGCGATATTCAATGTCCCTAAAGTGAAGGTTTCCCCCATCACACCTTAGGTGCAAGGGGGTGGGCCCTTGGGCCCACCAGCCTCTTCTAGGTCCCCATGGGCTTTCACAGCAGCTTGGGTGTTAGCAGCAACACTATCAGAGATTTTGTTGATTTTTTCAGAAAGAGTCACATTGGCTTTGGCCTTTGCTTTTTGTTTTCCTGACGTCAGACGAATTTTTTGTGGTGCGGATGAGTTCGGTGCACCGTTGAGCAGTCAAAAAATTTTTTTTGTTGGGATAGGTCCCAAGTCAGTTTTGACCAGAGCTTGGGTGCAACGAGTGGGTGAGATTGAGTCTCCCATCAGATCCTCAGATTGAGTGGCCCGCTCAGCATGGGCTTCCCAATCTGATTGGTTGATGGATTCCCAAGATGCTTCCGCCACAAAGGTTTCCATGTCCTCCTAGCGTTGTGAGTGTGGGATAGCGGTGGTGGCCTTGGCCGTTTCCTTGACCGCGGCCCTATGGGCCTGCTTAGCCTTCTTCCATTCTTGTGGGGAGATAGGCTTTACCAATAGGTAGCAGCCTTGTGCTCCCCATGGTAAAGCCTCCTTGGTGCTTGCAGTTGGTTTGTAGTGCGCCTCTCCGTTGGCCATGGCCGCCAAGGGGTGCTCTTGGAATGTGATGCCCTCCTTAATGGGGCATGCATGCACCTTGTGGCTGAACGCGTCACAGTGGGTGCAAATGGGGGCGCGCTGTCCACGATCACCCAGAATGGGTGGGTGGTATGCCCTGCGATATCAATAAAAGTGGAGTGCAGGATCTGGGTTAGGTCCTTTGCGATCTCCTCAGTTGGGGTCAGAACTGCGATGGCTTTTCTGGTGCACAGGTGTGGCATCAGCGTGAAGCGTTGCATTTCAAAAGATTGTATTTTGCTGTATACGGCGAGACCATCTTTCAGGTGTTGTTCCAAAATGTCACGTTTTACTGTAGTAGGCAAAAAGTCAAATGTGAGGAAAATTTGGTTTGATTTTGTCCATCTGGTGCGTTTGGTCTTGACAACCCATTGCCCTTTGGGGAGGTTGACTACTACACATACTGCTGCAGCCTCTTCCGCTGCCTTTTTGCTCTTGAAACCTAGGTCCAGCCAACCGCATGACATGGAGTGAGGTGCAATGTACACTGCAGTCAGGAAAATTTTGTGTACATATTCACAAAATTTTTCCCATAAGGCCATTTTTTGGAAGTTCAGATACACATGGACTCCAAATTCCACCGACAAAAGTGGTTGGGAGTTTGGCGTGTTGATGTACTGGTTGCATCGTGCTTGCCATGCGAGTATCTCCAGGGAAATTGTGACCGCCAGTTTTTTAAGATTTTTGTCTATTCCGCCAGATTCTCCGGGGCGTTTTCAAATGTTGGAGGCCGCGGGCCTTCCACCTGCTCCCTTACCTTGCTTGCCCAACTGCTCCCTGACATGGGCGCAGACTAATCTCCTCTGTGAGATTATCAAACTAGATTCAGTCTTGAATTGAATAGGTTGCAATAGTGATTGCAACGAGAAAGAAAAGTTCGTTCTATATGGTACCTTGATTACCATATTTTCAATTGTGATTGGGTGACATAGAGCATTGATTTATTACCTATTTTATTAAAAATGACATTATCTGGCATTACTGACTTGTTTAATGTTTTATGAGTTTATGGGACAAATTTTGACCATTTAGAAAGAATTTCTGAGTACCTGAACTGGGTGTAAGATAAGCCCCAGGACACTTTCAGAGTCCTTGGACTGAACCACTTCCTTGCACACCCTTTATCATTTTATTAATGAAGAAAAAGAAAAAGAGGGCGATAAGGGCATTCTTGGGGGCCATGGAAGTGACCCATCACTCCTCTTACACATGAACAAGGTCAATGATCTGGGAAAGGGATTTTCTGGAGCCTTGGGCCCTCTATTATGACTGTAAGAGTACTTCTCACGTTCTAGACAGAGGGGATGAGCATCAAGACTTACAAACACCCTCTCACTTGATGCCTATCTTAGCTCCATCTCACTTTCACTTTCTGCCATGGACCTCCCTGTAAGGACTTTGGAGGAGGAACTCCAACCCAATCCCTATTAACAGGGCCCTGAAGCCCCCAGCGAGTTAAGAGTACATCAAAGGCCCAAAGTAAAGCTAAAAATGGAAAGGAGATAGGTGAGAAACGAAGAATTTATTAAAATGATCCTTGAGGTATTTATAGAAACTCAATGGGTCAGGAACAGGTGGATTTGGCATTGATTGCTAAAGCCAAGGGAAAACAAATAATACAAGGGGATTGGGCACATCCTTAGCATAAGTTGCTGGTGCGGCCAAAAGGGAAAATGATTGGTCAGCATCCTCAACATTAGTTGCTAGTGCCAAATTTGAATTATATTATCGGGGCCAATCCCTGATACTTTATATTGAGCTTACCCCAAGCTAATGGGGAGCCCAATCTGGCATCCACCCATAGGCAGGTTGCGACCCCTAGTGGGGCTTCCCCCAATTAAGGGAGAATCCTGACACTCCCATTAAACTTTTCCTCCTTCTCACCCTTACAAGGATATCTTTACATGAGCTTGGCTAACAGACTCTACCACACCCAAAATATGATATGTCTTTCTGATTAATAGTGGACATAGGCAAAAATAACTGACCTTATATCCCTACATCAAAATAATTGGATAAAGCCTTTAGGATACAGCTGGATGATATGTTAGAAAAGGATGAATCATCATGAGGTCCTTTCCTATTATTTACTCTGTCATTTTTCCCAAAAGACAGATAAACCTATCCAACACTGCATTGGTTATAGGCACCTGAACATCATAATGATCCCATACCATATCCCCTGCCTTTAAAACAGTCCATTTCTCAAGCTATTGTGAAGTCTCAGGTGTCCTCCAAGCTTAGCCTGGTCAATGATATCAATAAAGTACAGGTCAAAGAAGGGCAGAATTGTCTCACAGCGATCCATAGAAAAATGAGGGTTGTCTCAGTTTAGGGTGATGCCATTCATTAAAATACACACCACAAACATTTAAGAATCTCATCTATGATATACTAGGCATTCTCCACCTTTCATGTGCCGTCGCTTATATCAATGACATACTAATTTATTTACCACTCATGAGCATCAAAAAAAGACCTGAAAGCATTAATGGTTGCCCTCCACAGGGATAAGCTTTTTTTAAAGAACTTAGAGAAATTTCTTTTATGAAGTGGTAACCTTCTTGAGGAACCCTAGTTCTGAAGAATGGTTATGCAGTTCCTCCTTATAAGCTAGAGGATATCCAATAGTGGCAACTCTGACTATTCATAAGCAACCCAGAAGCTTTCTTAGAACTTGAAATCCTTCAAAAAATTCTCCCCTACTCTTTCTCAATTAGCAGCACCTCTCCATCCACTGCCAGCAAGAATGCCCCTTAAATGGACAAAAAATTCCAGAAAGCATTTAAAGCCATAAAAAGGTCTTCACTTTCAGCATCAGTTCTCAGGCATATGGACATGTCCAGGTCCTTTATTGTAAATTGTGATGCATCATCAGTTGTTATAGTTACAGTGCTTCTTCAAGAGCATAATGAGATTGAACATCCAGTTGCTTACTTTTCCTAAAAGTTCTTGTCCTCTGAGAAAGCTTGAGAGATTTGTGACAAGGAGCTGGGGCAGTGTCCTGGGCACTAACTCAGGCAATAATTCCTTCAGGGGCACAGCATGAGATTATAGTTTGAATTGATCGTCAGTCTCTGATGTATTATATAAAGACAAAAAACTTGCTCACTGCCAAGCACGCATGTATTGTGATCTATGCATCTTTAATTTTATATGGATTCATCAAAGGATCCTTGAGTATATAGACAGACATGCTGAGTAGAAACCTGACCATGAGCATTGCATAGATGACATACCTGGACTTGATACAGTAGTTCCCTCTGCATAAATCCTGATACTGAACCTCTCACAGTTTCCTTTGCCAGACTACCCTCTGATACGCCCCTCCTTAGTAAGTCCTTGCCACCCAGCTGACCTCCCTGGAGTGGACTGGGGTCATAGCCAACCAAAAAAAACAAGTCCTAGAAGCTTACCCACTATGCTTTATGGGATAGGATAATCTTCTTACAGGATAGATTTTGGGTTCCACCCACCCTCTGAGACCAGGTGATTTAAGAGCACCATGATCCATCAAAAATGAGTCACCATGAGTAAAAGAGGTGTGGGATTTTGGTCAAGTAAATTACAAAGGGCCATCGTCAGCAATAAAGCTGCCAAATATCTATAAAAAACACCAATTTCCCCCATTTTCATGCAGCTCCTGGCTGACACCATTCTTTGTGGTTCAGTTTTCCATGTTGCACTCCCATCATATCCTGAAACGCCTCCGCCACAAAATCACAGAGGGATTAACCATTTATGTCATGTGAACATGACATAATAGTGGAAATCAAACCCAAAGATAAGGCTGGGCGCTTGGAGGCCCAAAAGGTGAAGCTGCAGGGCCTCCCAGACCTGAAGCACACCCTAGACCAGCGCTGGGTAAGGGCAAAATGTGCCCAGGTTAGTCCTAATGTGGTGCCGAGTGCCCAGCCCCTGATGATGGGCCAAGCGTTAAAATGAACTATCTACCAAATAAGGCGGATGGTTTGGTTTGCTTAGTTGAGGAACAAGAGTTCAAATACCATTCCACCTATGAAATAACGCGCTTGGGTCAAGTCCAACTTCACTCAATAACTTGAGTGAAGTCAGTTTCGGCCTATTTTACTAATTCAAATGGAAGTATTACCCTATTGGTGAGCCGCTGCTTAGGCCCACTGCGGCATAGCCCCAATTTCCCCATCTGAGCTAAAATATGTTTTCCCCAACCAACATTTCTTGTTGGTCGACTTCCCTAAATAAATTTATACCCCGTTTTAAGTTATTTTAATTTTATGATATTCTGAATGCTCCTGTGCACAAACCTCTTTGAGGAGGTCTCGCGCTTCATTACACTTGCTATGGAGAGTACCATTCAGCACTCCCATCATGAACCGTTTGTCCACCCAGTATCCCTCCAACCTGGGTCGCCTAGCCCCATCCAATATGTGCACCGCGTCTCCCTTTTATGGGGTTTTATTTATAAAATTCACCATTTTATGCCCAAGTGGTTATTTCTTCAGCACTTTAAGTCCCGATGAATGTCCCCTGGCTAAAGATTGAGCCCTCTTCCCATTCCTGAGTAAAAAGACACTGAAGAGGATGGTGGTACCCCTCATTACTCAGGGCGATCTCACTCACATAGTAGACAAGCGATGGGTAACAGCTCTTCTGCTTTGGATCCCACCCCCAGTACCCACACTCACCTCAGCAGAACTGTTACAGGGAATTAGCGAAATTTGCACTGAGATTGTCAAATTGAAATCAGCAGGATCTAATTCAAGTGGCAATCTGACTGATGCCCAAATCTCAAATGGCCAGGAAGGCATGAAGACTGAGGTATTGGTCAGAACACCCAACAGTTCCAATTTGATCAATATGCTGATCAAACAAAGCACCCTCCTACCAAAGTCATCAAGGATCATCCTTGATAATCAGGCTATAGCATCAGGTGCCACTGATGAGGGTTCAAATCCCCCAGTTGGCAATTTGGGCATTGTGGCCGATGTGATGCCACTGACTGAACGAATGGTCCAGTGACTGAGTGCGTGTGGGTTGGGTGTCCTGAACCCATTCCCAACCAAATGGACCCAACCCTAAGTGGGGTGGCCTTGGGGGATTCCCATCGCTTGTCAGGCCAAACACCATCATGCCAACCATCAGAAATCTAGCTGAGCCACAGTTCAGACGTTTGAGGTCAAACTGACAGTTACTCAGCCCACTGCCAAATTTTGCATTGTCAGTTCTCAAGAACCAAACCCGCCCATTCCCAAACAATTTGCCAGTTAGGTCAAAATTGCAGGACCTGATCCTGGCTTGTCACTACCCCAATCAACCACTATTTAATCAGTTGCATAGCACTGAGAAAATTGTTGGTCAATTTTCTTCCTTTTCCTTCAATAAAATTTTGTCAAAAAACCATATGATTTTTATAATCTCTTCTGACTGCATCCATGATGGCGTTTCCCTGGTGGCCTGTCAATCCGTATACCAGATGGGCTCTACCAGTACTCTTGGTCACTATAGCCCCCTCCATCATCAATTGGGTTCAGCGAGTCCAATGATTTTTGGCTCTACAACTCCATTATCACTAACTTCCAGCAGCAATACATGGGGATCTTGAGGCTGTATGTCCACCAATTGCAAGAGAGAATATGTCTCATTGCCACCCCAATTGAAATGGGCCCATACGCCAAGGATCTCATCAAGACCATCTCAGTGATCCCACCCCTGCAGCAAGACCCCCTGGGTCAGGAGTGGGTTCAGTGTGGTTCATCATTGTGATCATCCTTACCATTGTGCTGCACCAACAATTCGTCATTTCCTAATGCCTGGCACCATATCAAGTCACTCGGTCAGCGATGTCTCTGGCATTCTGGCTTGCTTTTTGGGTGCTTATGCATCTCAACTGGCAGGCCAGTCAAGCTTCTTCTGCCGTTTCCATGACATAATTGACCAACCATTGTTTCCAGCCACTTCCGCCTTGTTCTTTGAACTGTGTGCCACAGTGGTTACACTTTACCAAATGAATGTTCAATCAATAGTTTGCTGTTTGTTGTTTGTTTGGTCACTTTCTTACTTTGGGAGAAGTATCTGCTCTACCTTGGGAAATCTTCTTCAATCCACCCAAGCTGCGCAGACTGTATCTCCTCCTCCTTCCACTAGCCTGGAGTGAAGTTCGAGGGTCCCCTCCTGGGAGATTGCTAATCAAGTTCTTGACGCGCTCGCCAAAGTGTAAATGCATACAGAAATTGCACTTAATAACGCCTCTGCATTATCTCATGCCCAACAAGGGCTCGCGTTGTTAGACGCTGTGGATGGAGATGCCCGCCGTTGGGTGAGAGGTCTTTTGCGCTCTTCCTCACAAGCAGGAGACTCCACCCCACTGATGGCTGTCATGTTGGCCGCCCTGAAACCCCCTGTGTCCCAATCAGACCACTTATTCAGACTGATCTATGCCATGGCCGAAGCCTCTAGCTTGGTTTCTTTGATTTCTACCTTTCATTAACTGGCCCCCGCGTCAGGCCTATCTATTGATATGCTTCAGGCAGTCTTTAGATCAGGCTTGGATTTGGGTTCTGCTCATCACAAGGTCTAGTCTACCATCCAAGGATCAGAAGATTATTTATGTGCCTACGCAACCACCATCAACGCCTTACCCTGTCATGTTACCCATTATCAGAAGGCGAATTTCTTGAGTGGATTACCCAAAGTAGATGAAGATGACGCGCCTATCTCCAAATTAGCAGTAGACTTGGATACCAATCTTACTGTAACCCCCAAGTCCGAGTTGGCGGGTACAGAGTTAACTATTAATGATTCTGTTTAAGACCAGATGGAGGAAGTTGTTTCCCCCACCCTCGTACTTCCAATTTTTGCTCCAGTGAAGGACCCCTGACCTTACCCCCAATATGCCCATTATTTCTTCAGTCGCAAATGAGTCAGTTGAAGCTTCCAATAAACAAAACTTCACTTATTTCCTTGTGCCTATGAAGATCAGTGTCAGCTCACATCATGTCTCCTTTGAAGCTCTGGTGGATACCAGAGCTGCGGGGAACTTCATGAGTGTTGAGTTGGTGCGACAATTAAAACTGGAATGGATGCGGGCTCCTCAGTAATGGTGGCCTCATCTGCTTATCAGTCCTCATATGTCGTTCACTGACCTATAACCTTTTTAATCCACCAGTTCAGCTTCTGTGATCGTTTCTTGGCTATTCCAAACTTGGTGTTTCCAGTGATTTTAGGTGTGGGGTGGTGGCGCTGACAACATGTAATGATTCATTTAGTCTAATGCGTTGTCATTTACCAATGATCATTAGGAGGGAGAATTCCTCTGATCGACACCCTCAAGAAGATACAAGGAACCAGCTCTATCACTACCCTGGTCACTTCTGCGGGCATTTTGGCCAATTTCCCTGAAAGCTTAATGCAATATTGGAGAATCTTTGACATGGAAAAAGTGGATCGCCTGCCTAAGCACACTAGGTATTATTGTGGGTTTCGAACAACTGTGGAGTTGGTGAACATCAACTGTCCGTTGTATTCCCATACAGCGGAGGAAGAAGTTGCACTCAATACCTGGTTGGATGATATGTTGAAAAAAGGTTGGTTTTTCAAGGAGACTTCACCCGTCACCTCCCCCATCATCTTCGCCAGAAAAGTGGATGGTTCTCTCCATCCCTACATGGATTATGGTCATTTGAATAAAATAACAGTTTTTGATCCCTACCCATTGCCTCTGGAACAGACAATCAGTCAGGCAATCGCCAAATCCCATGTGTTCTCAAAGCTGGATCTGGTGAACACCTTCAACCAAATTTGGGTAATGGAAGGGCAGGAATGGTTAACTGCGATCCAGACAAAGTAAGGCATTTTTCAATTTCGTGTAATGCCCTTCAGGCTGAAGAATGCTCCCGCTACATTCCAACAGATGATCAACAATGTACTGGGTGACCTCCGGTTTACCTGTGCAATTGCATACATTGATGATATCCTGGATCACTCCCAACTCCTGAACAACATGCTACTGACTTGGAAGCAGTGGTGGTCACCTTGCATAAGGCAGGTTTGTTCCTCAAACCTTCCAAGTGTGAGTTTTATAAGGAGGAGGTTACTTTCCTTGGGAACCTGGTTCTCAAAGATGGCTATGCAATCCCTCCCAACAAGTTAGATGCGATCTGAGAATGGCCAACTCTGACTACGCAGAAACAACTTTGGAGTTTCTTGGGAACCATTATTTTCCTAAAAAATCTCTCAGCACTTTCCCAGTTGGCCGCACCGCTCCACCCCTTACTGGGAAGAACGTACCATTTTGTTGGACGCCCAAATGCCAGCAGGCGTTCAAATTGATCAAGGAGGTGTTCATGTCTCCGCCCATTTTGAAACATGCTGATCCCACCAAACCATATATTGTTGCATGCGATGCCTCATGATTAGCAGTGGGAGCGGTGTTGCTTCAGGAGCATAATGGTCTTGAACATCCAGTCGCTTACTTTTCCCAGAAGTTCACAGCCATAGAGCAGTCTTGGGCCATTTATGACAATGAATTGGCAGCTGTTGCATGGGCATTAACTCATTGACAGTATCTGTTGCAGGGTGCTCGCCATGAATTAACAGTCCGCATGGATCACCAGGCCCTTTTGTATTTTTGTAAACCCAAAAAATTGGTGCATTGGCAGGCCTGTACCTATTAAGACCTGTGCAGTTTTGACTTTAAATACAAATTTGTAAAAAGTGCTTTTAATGTACTTCCCAATTTCCTAAGCCGCAGTCCCGCCCACTGTCCCTCAGAACCAGAGAAAGTGGATCTCGTTGCCATGATTTCTGCCGCTCAGATCCTGTCAATCATTCCCCCCATTGTTTCCTCCATCACTTTGGCTCCCAACGCCCTGATAGTGGCTCAGGTTTTAGCCAGTCAATTGGCCTGCCCTGAGGGAATGGAGTTGGTAAAGCAGTTAGTTCACTTGAGTCACAAACACTCTCTATACTCCTTAGAAGAAGGTCTCATTTACTTCCGTTCTCACATTTGGGTTCCTCCATCCTTCCAATCAGAGGTATTCCATGCACATCATGATCCCCCCATGGTTGGACATCCTGGTAACAAGAAAAGCATCGATTTGATCAAGCAAATTTTTAATTGGGCGGGTCTGACAAAAGAGGTCCCAGCTTGGATCGCCGATTGTGTTACTTGTGCTAGGGCCAAGTTGGATTTATCTGGAAAAAATGGCCTCCTACACCCCTTACAGCAGGTGGAGGGCCCATGGACCTCGGTGTCCATGGACTTTGTCATTGAACTCCCCTGTTCTAATGGGTTCACAGCGGTGATGGTAGTGGTGGATCATTTCACAAAATTTTCCTTTTTATACTTTGTACTTCCACAATTACATCAGAAGAAACTGCTTGTCTTTTTGTACGCCATTTGTTTTCAATGTTTGGTATTCCCCAGGAGATCATCAGTGACTGGGGTTCACAGTTTACCACGCAGTTTTGGAGTGAACTTATATTGATCCTGAAAATATCCCCCTGTTGATCCACGGTGTATCACCCTCAGTCCAACGGACAGACTGAGTGGGTCAATCAAGTCCTCAAACAGTACCTGTGTTGCTATGCTGCAGCAGCACAGGATACTTGGTCCAGTGACTTGCCCCTTGCTCAATTCGCTTATGATAATGGGACCCACGCATATATGGGGTTTTCCCCATATGAAGCAATGTTGGGTTATAATCCTTCATTTTTTGTCAGGCCATGCTTTCAGCCTGAGGTTCAAGCTGCCGCGGACCACGCTGCTCACATCAGATTGACTCAATCTTTTAGTGTGGGAACACCTTACCAAAGCCATCAACGACTACATGTGGTTCATAGATTATAAGCATCTTCTAGGTCTTGATTTTATGGTGGTTTCCTACGTTATGCTCGATACCCATCATTTAAGAATTCAAACCCCTACCCATAAATTCACCAGTAAATGCTCAGGCCCCCATTTAGTGGAGGAGGTATTGGGTCACAGGGCATTCCAACTGAAGCTTCCTGCGCATTGGAAGTAAAACACTGTTTTTCATGTTTCCCAGCTGTCGCCCTTCAAGGGTGCAATTCCCATGGAACTGGAACTGATCAACATCTATAATGAGGAAGAAGCTGAGGTAGAGGCTATCCTGGCATCCTGGAAGTCGCGACGTTCCATCCAATATCTAGTGGCCTGGAAAGGGTATCCAGCCTATGAAAATAGTTGGTTCAAGGCGCGTGATTGCACAAAAATTGCATGGACTTAGTCGAAGCTTTCCATAGATCCCACCTTGAAGCTCCTCGCCTCACCCAGAAAGTTGTGACAATATGACTATCAAGTTACCCAATCCACACAAGAATGTGGCTCTGGTGCAGTTTCCCAGCGGAGGTGCCCTTCCTTTGGAAAAAGGAAAGGGTAATGTAAGTCTTGGTGAATGTCCCCTGGCTGTTGATTGGGCCCTCTTCCCATTCCCGAGTAAAAAGACACCAAAGAGGATGGCAGTACCCCTCGTTACTCAGGGCAATCTCGCTCACATAGTAGATGAGCGATGGGTAACAGCTCTTCCACTTCAGATCTCACCCCAGTACCCACACTCACCTCGGCAGAACTGTTATGGGAAATTAGCAAAATCTGCACTGAGATTGTCAAATTGAAATCAGCCAGATCTAATTTGAGTGGCAATCTGGCCAATGCCCAAATCTCAAATGGCCAGGAAGGCATGAAGACTGAGGTATTGGTCAGAACACCCTACAGTTCCAATTTGATCAATATGCCAATTGAACAAAGCACCCTCCTACCAAAGTCATTGAGGATCATCCTTGACAATCAGGCTAAAGCATCAGGTGCCACGGATGAGGGTTCGAGACCCCCAGTTGGAAATTTGGGCGTTGCAGCCAATGTGATGCCACTGACTGAACAAACAGTCCAGCGACTGAGCGTGGGCGGGTTGGGCATCCTGAACCCGTTCCCAACCAAATGGACCCACCCCTATATGGGGTGGCCTTGGGGGATTCCCGTTGCTCATTGGGCCAAATGCCATTGCACTAACCATTGGAAATGTAGCTGAGCCACAGTTCAGACGTTTGAGGTCAAACTGACTGTGACTCAGCCCACCGCCAAATTTTGCAATGTCAGTTCTCAAGGTTTAAACCGCCCATTCCCAAAAA
This sequence comes from Massospora cicadina, assembly GCA_022478985.1. Classification (NCBI taxonomy): domain Eukaryota; kingdom Fungi; phylum Entomophthoromycota; class Entomophthoromycetes; order Entomophthorales; family Entomophthoraceae; genus Massospora; species Massospora cicadina. The sequence continues at coordinate 27,510 of JAKSZP010011854.1, forward strand.
ATTCGCCAGTTAGGTCAAAATTTCAGGACCTGATCCTGGCTTGTCACTACCCCAATAAACCATTATTTAATCAGTTGCATAGCACTGAGAAGATTGTTGGTCAATTTTCTTCCTTTTCCTTCAATAAAATTTGCCAAAAAATCAAACAATTTTTATAATCTCTTCTGACCGCATCCCTGATGGCGTTTCCCTGGTGGCCTGTCAGTCTGTATACCGGGCGGGCTCTACCAGTACTCTTGGTCACTATGGCCCCCTCCATCGTCAATTGGGTTCAGCAAGTCAAATATCTTTGGCTCTACAACCCCATTATCATTAACTTCTGGCAGCAATACACGGGGATCATGAGGTCGTATGTCCACCAATTGCAAGAGAGAATCTGTCTCCTTGCCACCCCAATTGAAATGGGCCCATACGCTGAGGATCTCATTGAGACCATCTCAGTGATACCACCCCCTGCAGCAAGACCCTCTGGGTCAGGAGTGGGTTCAATGTGGTTTGTCATCAGGATCAACCTTACCATTGTGCTGCACCAACAATTCATCATTTCCCAATGCCTGGCACCATATCAAGTCACTCAGTCACCAATGCCTCTGGCATTCTGGCTTGCTTTTTGGGTGCTTATGCATCCCGACTGGCAGGCCAGTCTAAACTTCTTCTGCCATTTCCATGACAAGCACCCTCTGCTGGGCTCTAATCATGTTGGCCCTAACAACTAGTTCCCTGGCGTTGGCCTGGTGCACTGCGCACTGCCACGCTAGGAACAGGAGAGTTATAGACACTCTCATTACATTAGCTGACCAACCCTTTTTTCTTATGTGCATGAAATATTTCCGTGTGGAATTTTTTCTTAGTGGAAACAGTGGCCGTTGGTTGTGGGCCTCAGCTGTCGTTAGCTAAACCGCTGTTTCCTCTTTTCCCCAAAGGTTGGAGCAACTCGGCGTTATTATGGTTGCCTCCAACTGGAGAGTATCCACCCTTCATGTTTGTACCTGGTAGATTCAGACATTATAATGTCCAAAATTCGTGATTCCCCGATTTTCCATCAAAATTATTAAATTTCATTCTGATAAACAAATTTTCCATCGCCAGCACATTCAGATAATGCCAGCAGAATCAGCACAGATGGGCCTGGTTGTGTTGGCCTTGGATAACATTGGGCATTCCATCGCGGTTTCAGGGATAGGGTCATTCATGTCTAAAACGCGTTCTATAATGAAGCCCTAAACTCTATCTCTGAACCGTTTATTTGTTCATATGGCCTGGATGAGGACCCTATTCTGGTGTATCAGATTACCCCTAAGAACCCACGGTTGACCTCTACCATGATCCAGCGCACTCAGGAGGTGGAGAAGGAACTTTATTTTAGATATGACAAAGTATATGCACCTGCAGAAGGCATGGTGGGGTATGTGGCCTCAGTATTAAGAGTGGGCAAATATCCCACCCCCTTTTTGATTCCAAAACCCATTCTGTATGCAGGCTTGAGCTAGATAATGAAAACCTTGGTGAAGTGTTGTCATTATATTCCATAAATAAAGACCAATCCAGGTTTTTCTATTGACTGCCACTCTCTCCTCTCCTTTAGGGAAGCTTACCACTACTATTTTGGTGGATACTGGCGCTACTGGAAACTATATGGACCAGTACTTAGCCGACTACCTTGGGCTGAGTTACTTGCCATGTGATGTAATTAGAGGAGGGGCGTCACAAGGTATTCCCACTCTGAAGATCATTGGGACAGTGGACTATCAGGTTGGCAAGTACCACTTGTCTGATCACTTCAGTGCTATCAAAAACCTCATGTTCCCTAACATTTTGGGTGTGGAGTGGTGGCAGAAGTTTGACGTTAGAACTAACCTGAAAAAGAATACCTTGTCTCTCACCATGAAGAATGGTCGCACATTTGTTGTGCCTCTGTCAGAAGAAAACGCCCCAGGCAACCTGCTGCATTGGCCCCTCTGTATTCCATGTCGCCTTGCCTCAATGCAGAAGCCCTCAGTGGAAATTCCTATACCTTCTTGCCTGGAGGGTTTGTAATCCTCTTTTGATGCGATATCTGCCAACGCACTCCCTTAGCACTCTGAGTTCAATTGTGACTTCAAGCTCATGGTGGATCTGGTGCGTATCTTTTCCCCTATTTACCCATTGACTGTCCGGGAAGAGGAGGCGTTGGATGTGTGGGTAAAAGAACAGTTAGCTAAGGGTGCGATTTTTCAGCGTATCTCCCCTGTATGCTCCCCCTAATCTTCGTGGAGAACTCTGATGGTACCTTACGCCCCTGCATAGATTATGGTAACCTTAACAACGTTACTGTACCAGACCTCCATCCCATCCCTTTGGATTCCCAGATTGCGCGCTATGTGGAGAAGGCGAAGATCTTCTCCAAGCTGGATTGTCTCAAGGCGTTCAATCAGATCCAGATTAAAAATGGACAAGAGTGGTTGACCGCATTCTGGACCAGAAAAGGGATCTTCCAGTTTCAGGTCATGCCCTTTGGGCTTAAGAATGCCCCTGCTATCTTTCAACGCCACATTGATGCAGCGTTGGGGGACCTGTTAGGGGTATGCGCGGTCGCCTACATGAATGATATACTGGTGTTTTCCCCTGATCAGGAGTCCCATTCAGTTCACCTTTAGCAAGTGGTGGAGCGGTTAAAGGCAGCCAGCCTTACGTTGAAAATTTCTAAGTGCGAGTTCTTTAAGTCCAAGGTCACATCTCTGGGCAACGTCGTGTTTGACCAAGGACATATGATAACTCCAGACAAGGAGAAGGCGATTCGTGAGTGGCCTACCCTCACCTCAGTTAGAAATTAAGGAGCTTTTTGAGGACATGCACGTTCATCAAGAAGTTCACCCAATCTGTCTGAGGTGGCAGCTCCCCTATACAAGGCTAGCGGTGCCAAGGTGCTTCAGTGGTCCCCACTTTGGAGGATGCTTTCCAAGCAGTGAAGTGCAACCTGTTGTCCATGACTGTTCTTCATCATGTCAACCCTTCCAAGGAGTTTTTTGTGTCAACTGATGCCTCCAACTTCGCCATAGCGGCCGCCTTGTTACAAGTAGGCAAAGATGGGATAGAGCATTCGGTGGGATATTTTTCAATCAAAATGTCTTTGCCAGAGTTGAATTACGACGTTTATGACAAGGAGTTGCTAGCAGTGGTGGAGGCGCTGACATTTTGGCATCACCACTTGCATGGCTCTACCCAACCATTCTGTATACGTACAGGCCACCGTGCCTTGCTGTACTACCGCGCACCTCATGTCCTAACCCCACGGCAGACCCATTGGCATGAGACCCTGGCCCAATTTGCATTCACGTATGAGTTCACCAAGGGCAAGGATAATGGTTTGGCGGATGCTTTGAGCCGCAACCCTGCTTTAACCCCTGACCCCAAGGAGGTAGAGGTGCACAAAAACCAGGTTATGATCCCTCCAAGTAAAAATTCTGTCGTTTCTTACCTCTCCCCTGGCTAACGGGCCAGTGCTTGCACATCTGGAAAACGCGGAGGAATATGGTATGTTCAGAAAGGTCGTCCTCTCTCAGCCTCTGTTGGGCGAATATGCCATGGTCATTGCAAAGAGCGCATCAAATCAAGAGGATCTATCCAGGGGCTATCATGTAAAGGATGAGATGGTGTGGTTCCAGGGACGCCTTTGGGTACCTGATGGACCACTGTGCCTGGAGATCATGTGGGACCATTATGATGGAATCACCATTGGTAATCCGGGGAAAGCAAAGACCTTGAAGTTGATACATCGCACATACAACTGGAAGAGCTTGCCAGCTCAGGTGGGCCGCTATTGCGAGGAGTGCCTGGTATGCAACCAGATGAAACCAATCGTCAACCTTTAGCAGGGTTTTTGGTACCAGTCCAAAAGGCTGATGGGCCCTGGACTTCCATCTCCGTTGATTTCATTGTGGAGTTACCTGTCTCAGATGGTTATGATGCCATCATGGTAGTGGTGGACCGGTTCATGAAGTTTGCCCACTTTATTCCTTGCAGAACCACCATAACCGCAGCTGAGATGGCTAGGCTTTTCGTTATCCATGTGTTTGCGCTACATGGGGTCCCCCAAGAAATTATCAGTGATCCGGGCCCTCAGTTTACTTCCGTTTTTTGGGAAGAGTTGTGTAAAACTCTTCTGATTCGCCCTTGTCATTCAACTGCCCATCACCCCCAATCAGATGGGCAGACTGAACGAGTTAGCCAGTTCTTGGAACAGTTTCTGCGGCGTTATATCGCTGCAGATCATTCAGAATGGGCTTCTCACCTTCCCATGGCCCAGTTTAGCTACAACAATACTTGCACTCTTCGATTGACTGTTCCCACTTTTCTCCAGCCATGGCTTTAACCCCACCTTTAATATGGAGCCCAGTTGTGGGTCAAAGGTTGAAGAGATGGTGGACTTTACCAAGACAATCAAGAAGGCCCACCAGGGGGTTTCCACAAGCTTGGAGGCGGCTATGCAGGTATATAAGGAGAACGCTGATGGGAAGCGCCGAGTGGGTCCCACATACAAGGAAGGGGATCTCGTGAGGCTTGATGCTCGCAACATCCCAATTAAGCAGCCATGTAAGAAGCTGGGAACTAAGAGGATTGGCCCCTACCGCGTTGTTAGAAAGGTGGGACATGCCTCATACCAGCTAGATCTCCCCCTCATTCTGGATCTTCTCAGTGTTTCATGAGAGCAAACTAACATTGTTTGAGGGCCCCCACCAGAGACTCCTGAGGCCTATCTCATGGATGGGGCGCCAGAGTGGGAGGTGGAAGAAATAGTTGCCTCACGCCGCGTAAAAAAAGACTCAAGTACCTGGTATCCTGGAAGGGCTTTGATGCTGCAGAAAACAGTTAGGTTCCAGCGCGCGACTGTGTGCATGCCCAGGAATTGATTGACGCCTTCCACAAGCGTTTTCCTCAGGCTGACAGATCCCAACCAAAACCGACCGTCACCGCCATGAAGTTGGCCCCTGCCCACAAGAGCTTTTCCCTGGTGCAAGCTTCTGGAGGGGGGTTGATCCCGTTGGGAGGAGAGGGTAATGTCATGTGAACATGACATAATAGTGGGGACCAACCCCAAAGATAAGGATGGGCGCTTGGAGGCCCAAAAGGTGAAGCTGCAGGGCCTCCCAGACCTGAAGCACACCATAGACCAGCGCTGGGTAAGGGCAAAATATGTCTAGGCTGGTCCTAGTGGGGTGCCGAGTGCCCAGCCCCTGATAATGGGCCAAGCATTAAAACGAACTATCTACCAAATAAAGGTGGATGGTTCGGTTCACTTAGTTGAGGAATGAGGGTTCAAAACCTGTTCCACCTACAAAATAATGTGCTTGGGTCAAATCCAACTTCAGTTGATAACTCAAGTGAATTCAGTTTCGACCTATTTTACTAACTCATATGGCAGTATTACCCTATTGGTGAGCCGCTGCTTGGGCCCACTGCGGCATAGCCCCAATTTCCCCATCTGAGCTTAAATATGTTTTCCTCAGCCAACATTCCTTGTTGGTCGACTTCCCTAAATAAACCTATACCCTTTTTTAAGTTACTTTAATTTTATGATATTCCGAATGCTCTTGTGTGCAAACCTCTTTGAGAAGGTCTCGCGCTCTATTACACTTGCTATGGCAAGTACCATTCAGCTCTCCCCTCATGCACCATTTGTTCGCCCAGGATCCCTCCAACCTGGGTCACCTAGCCCCATCCAATATGTGCACCGCGTCCCCATATATGGGGTTTTATTATAAAATTCACCATTTTATGCCTTAGTGGTTATTTCTCCAGCACCCTCTGATGGGCTCTATTCACGTTGGCCCTAACGGCTAGTTCCCTGGTGTTGGCCTGGTGCACCGCGCACTGCCACGCTGGGAATGGGAGAGTTATAGACACTCTCCTTACAATTTACAGCGCAGTCCCCACGCTTCAATTCATGGTCCCCAATGGGGAAGGTTGTTTAGCAGGGCCTCACGCCTTTGGGATAATCCTCCCGCTCCATTGTGACACCCACATTAGATTCCCCCACCGCACCACAATCAGCTCTGCCCCTGATCATCCCTTTTGGGTGCGCATCAAAAATGGCCACGCCATTTGCTCCTTGTGCTTTAAAACTTAATCATTCAAAGTGCAAGTGCCCAGCAGTTTCCGCTCCAGCTGCTTCTGCTGATCCCACCTCTGGAGTCATCCCAGAAGCTGCCATGTTCAAAGATTTTGAGTGGGATTGGTCCTCTCAACCCCAATATCAGCAAATCCAAAGCCACTTCTAAGGTGGCATCCAATCAAAAAAAGTTCAAATCTACCTAATCCATGACTGGATGACTATACCAATCTCATATGAGCTGCCATGGTCGACAGTGCACAGTCAATCAGTTTCCACCATACCTCCAATTCTAGTGGCTGGGTCAGCACTGGCCGACTTAAATCCGTTCAAAGTGCTCAAATGGATTGATGATGCAGATCAGGCTTGAAATCTTAAGCCCAATTCGCCTCAAAGAATTTTTGTCAAACCTCTTAATTCACGTCCACGCTGTTTTCACCCTAAAAACGATTATACAGTATATAAAGACATAAATAATATGGAAATGGAAGCAGCAGCTGCCCTTGTCAACACTCTCCTCCATCAATGTCTTCATGGGGCGATGGAGCCCCTTGTTGAGGGTATCCCTAACCACAATATTCCTCATGAGTTTGATGAAGATTCAAAATATGGAATTGAAGAGCTCACTTTTGGTGTATGCCACACATGCATTAATGCAGAAAAAACTTTGATGTTTGATCCCAACTATCCTCAAACCTGCTAAGGAATCAAGTCATTCATTTGCATTCCTTCTTTAATCACATTTGCTGAGCACCAACTTGCCAATAAATTGGTGCAATGAATACCGCCAGCCATATTAATGAAGAAAACCCCCACGTATACCTCCTCATGCCCCATGCTGCTGATGTACCAACCCCCATTTTGTCCACAATGGTCCACCAATTGAAGCAGGCGCTGGATAAAATTTCCCTAAAGCCTCTTCGCCTTCAGATATGGCTTCCTAGGCTATTAGCCAAGGTGCCATATTAGACTTTTTTAATTTATGATAATCCCTTTGTTTGGCTCAATCACAAATAAAGATGTGTGGCGGCTCCCCACTTTGGGTTGGGCACCACTAATGCTAAAAAAACTAAACTCATAAAAGATCTAGATCCTCTAGGGAGATTTCTTTGTGAACTAAATGTTATGTAGTGAGTGCCTGCTCTTAGTAAGATAGATCTGGGAATAAATGCTTTTTATCCTTTACAACAAGCTGATGGGCCTATACCTCTGTGTCTGTTGACTTCATCATGGAGATCCCTCCATCCAAGTGTTATGAAGTAATCATAGTGGTTGTAAATTGATTAACCAAGTTTTCACTCTTTATTACTTACAATGCAATGGTCACTTCCGAGTGCTCTTATCCCTTTTTGAGACCAATGTATTCTTATGTTTAGACTCCTTTGGGAAGTAAGCAATCTTAAGCCCCAATTTAACAATAAATCTTAAAGTGCCGTTCTTGCCTTTCTCAAGATCAACCCTTCTGTTAAACCAATTATCACCAGCAATCAGATGGTCAAACTGAGATAATGAACTAGACCATGGAGCAGTAACACAGTTGTTATATCTCATCCAATAATGACACATGGGCATCAGATTTACCCTTTTTGCAATTTATATATAACAATGACCCCATGCCTCCACTAGAATCTCTACCTTTGAAGCCAATTCAAAATAAAACCCTTCATTCCATAAAAGCACCTTTTTCACTTCCACAGTACCAGCAAAAGTAGAGTATCTAAAATACTTACTTGAAACTAAAAACTTGTACAAGATCACATGTCCAAAGAAAAGGAAGAATATAAGAAGTTTGCAGATCAAAAGTCCCACCTGGCTCATGAACTTAAAATAAGGATCCCTTGTCATGTTGGACGTTCATCAATCTAACATGAAAATTTCTTCTAAAAAGTTAGCATGCAAATGCTCTGTCCCTTACAAGTGCTGAAGGACTTGAAAAATACGCCTTAAATTTTAAGCTCTGCTCACAATGGAAAACACAACGTATTCCATGTGTCCCAGATGTGTCCTTGAAAATTTCCAATCAAAATCTGATAAAAAAGCAAGTCAAAGACCCTAATCCTGAAATAAGCCTCATTAAGCTGACTTTCAAGCTTTTTTGATAAATACTTGTCACTGAAGGCATCAATAGGAAATTCAATTAGTAAGCATCATGTGCACAGGAAGTGATGAATATGTGTTCTGGAATTGCACCGACTCTTCCCAGATAACAAAAGGTGAAAATCCCATCAATGTGGTAATGAGGAAATTATTGATAAAAAAAAATGAAGAAGACAACTAGACATATAATCTGTAAGGATGTGGAAGTTCATGATCATATTGAGCCATGGAGTTCTTCTCAGCATTGTGTCCCACCTTGACCCATAAATATCAATTAAATTTTTTATAAATCACTAAAGTAGTCTTTATCCCATCTTTTCATCTTGTGGGAATCCAGCTAATTTGTGCTCGCTTAGTGCTAAATGCCTGCTGGATTCCACAAAGATTTTATATAAATTTAAATAAATAAATAAATAAATAAGAAAAAACTTTTCTTTCTCGTTGCAAACACTTTTGCAACCCATTCAATTCAAGACTAAATCTAGTTTGATAATCTAATAGAGGGGATTAGTCTGCGCCCATGTCTGGGAGCAGTTGGGCAAGCAAGGCAAGAGGAGCAGGCGGAAGGCCCGCAGCCTCTAACGTTTGAAAATGCCCCGGAGAATCTGGCGGAATAGAAAAAAATCTAAAAAAACTGGCGGTCACAATTTCCCCGGAGATACTCGTGTGGCAAGCACGATGCAACCAGTACATCAACACGCCACATTCCCAGCCACTTTCATCGGTGGAATTTGGAGTCTGTGTGTATCTGGACATCCAAAAAATGGCCCTATGGGAAAAATTTTGTGAAGATGTACACAAAAGTTTCACGACTGCGGTGTACGTGGCACCTCACTCCATGTCACGCGGTTGGCTGGACCTAGGTTTCAAAAACAAAAAAGCAGCAGATGAGGCTGCAGCGGTGTGCATAGTGGTCAACCTCCCCGAAGGGCAATGGGTCGTTGAAACTAAATGCACCAGATGGACAAAATCAAACCAAATTTTCCTCACATTTGACTTTTTGCCTACTACAGTAAAATGTGACATTTTGGAGCAACACCTGAAAGATGGTCTCGCCATATATGGTGAAGTACAATCTTTTGAAATGCAACGTTTCATGCTGATGCCACACCTGTGCACCGGCAAAGCCATCGCAGTTCTGACCCCAACTGAGGAGATCACGAAGAACCTAACCCAGATCCCACACTCCACCTTTATTGATATCGCAGGGCACACCACCCACCCATTCTGGGTAACCGTGGACAGCGCGCCCCCATTTGCACCCACTGTGACGCATTCAGCCATAAGGCACACGCATGCCCTATCAAAGAGGGCGTCACATTCCAAGAGCACCCCTCAGCAGCCATGGCCAGCGGGAGGCGCACTATGAACCAACCGCAAGCACCAAGGAGGCTTTCCCGTGGGGAGCACAAGGCTGCTACCTATTGGTAAAGCCCATCTCCCCACAGGAGCGGAAGAAGGCCAAACAGGCCCATAGGACCGCGGCCAAGGAAGCAGCCAAGGCTACCACCACCATCCCACACTCACAACAATAGGAGGACATGGAGACCTTCGCGGTGGAAGTGACTCAGGAATCCATCACCCAATCAGATTAGGAGACCCATGCTGAACGGGCTACTCAATCCGATTATCTGATGGGAGATTCGATCTCACCCAATCGCTGCACCCAAGCCCCAGTCAAAACTGACTTGGGACCCATCCCAACCAAAAAAATTTTTTTTGCCCCACTTGATGGTGCACCGAACTCATCCGCACCGCAAAAAATTCATCTGACGTCAGGAAAACAAAAAGCAAAGGCCAAAGCCAATGTGACTCTTTCTGAAAAAATCAACAAAAACCCCGATAGCGTTGCTGCTAATACCTGCACTGCTGTGAAAGCCCGTGGGGACCTGGAAGAGGCTGGTGGGCCCGGGGCCCACCCCCTCGCACCTAGGGTGCGATGAAGGAAACCTTCACTCTAGGGATGCTGAATATCGCCAGACTCAAGGCCTCCCTGTCCCAGGCTAGGAAACTGAGTTTTTTACAAAACAAGTTACCCGTGGATATCCTGGCTATCCAGGAGTCCCACCGTCCACGAGGTTCTGAGGAAGCTTGGAAAACAATGCGCCTACCATCCCTATCCTTTTGGTTGAAGCACTGTGGGGTGCTAATTCGGAAAAACAATTTTTTCAAATTTATATCTTCAGAAACATTCCTAAATGGCTGAGTGCTCATTGTCACCTTCTCGTGGACTGATGTTGTACACACAATCATCAACATTTACGCCCCAAACGGTGTACAAGAGCGTCAGGAATTTTTCTCGTTGGTCAAATCCCTCCCACTACCCCCCAATTCTTTCCTTGTTGGCGACATGAACTGTTGGCTAACCTCACCAACGGACCGGTGGCCACCCTCACCCCACGCCCCACAGGGTCACGTAGAACTACGCGTTCTAAAAGCCACCCTTGGGTTAATGGATGTGCTGCTGCGACATGCCCCACTGCTCAAAAACATGATGCATCCCCACATCCACAACGGCCAATTAAAGTCCATGACCCGCATTGACCTTATTCTAGCACTGGCGAAATTCCAACCCCACATCTCCCACTTCAAAACAACAAAAATGGAATTCTCCGACCACCGACTGGTCTTTATAACATACCACTTACCCATCACAGTTGCAAAGGCCCCACATTGGTGCAAAATCTGCCCCCCAGAGCTCGCGTCGCCAGGATTTTCCATGTGGGTGGAAGAGGCAACTTTGGCAAAATCGTTTGTTGCACCGTTTTGCGCGGACCCCATTTCCACATGGGCAACTTTCAAAGATGACACCATCCACCACTATTGCCATCTCTCATCCAGACGCTCACGAGCCACATCAGCAGTTATATTGCATGCGCTGGCAGAATTGGCCCACTTGGAGTCCAACATTCCAGCCTCAGGATATAGCTCTGCATGGGGCCAGAAGTGGGCGAAGGCAGCCGCCCACCTCAACGCACTTGAAAGGCAACACAAACATCGGGTTTGTGTCCAATACAGGGCCACACGCATCACTAAAGGTGACAAGTGCACCACATACTTCTTCAAAAAAATTTTTTGCACCACGCCAGAGCGTGGCCTGCACACAGGTGCGAAGATCGGATAATTCTATTGTGGACACACTGGCCAAAGTGGCAATCAAAATGCAAAGGTATTACTCTGAGTTATACTGAGCTGAACCAATTCAGCTGGCCGAAATGGCGGAATTTCTTGACAGAGCTCATATCCGCACCATTTTCTGATACTCAGAAATAATGAATTTAGTTACTCCAAATGAATTATGGACTACCATTCGCGGTGCGCCAAACTGAAAATGCCCATGCCCAGATGGAATTCCATATGAGTTCTACAAAAAATATTTTAAATATACATCCCCATTGCTGCTAGCCTCACTCAACCAAAGCCTGTTGGAAACGCGCCTCCTACCAGGAGGACATGAGGCCTTTACAGTCACACTCTTCAAGAAAGGGGATAAGCTAGACTTAGCCAACTGGTGCCCCATTTCTCTGACAAACACAGACACCAAAATTTTTAACAAAAATCATGGCTAACCGTTTAGGGACTGTAGCATCTGCCACCATCTCCCCAGAACAATTCAGTTTCATCCCCAGAAGGTCGATTTGGGATAACGTGCACTCTGTGGCTAATGTGTGCCAGTCTACAGCCTCTGGGGCACTTGTATTCTTGGACCAACAAAAGGCCTATGATAGAGTAAACTGGGAATACCTTAGGGCCTGCCTCCAAAAATTCCGCCTACCTCCCCGCTTCATTAACTGGGTGATGCTGCTCACGGAATCTGCAACAATGGCAGTGCGCGGCCCAGGTTTCCTAACGGAAGTAGTCCATCCTCAAAGGGGCCTGCGACAAGGGGACCCCCTGAGCCCACTCTTATACAACTTCAGCCTTGACCCACTACTGCGAAATGTGAATGCCCAAATTACTGGGGTACATGTGCCAGGCCAAACCCCAGTCAAGGTGATGGCATTTGCAGATGATTGCGTGGTGGGGGTGTCTAATAACAAAGATGCACGCGCGCTTGAAGCCCTCATCCAGGAATATTCCCGGGTAAGCAACACGGCACTGAACGCCTCCAAAACTGAAATCATCCTCCTTGGTCAGTTTCAGAACTGCTGGGCCCCAGCAAGTAGTTCCCAACCCGGCCCATATGCTCGCCCACGTCCACGCCTTACTAACTCAAAACACACCGCTCCACTGGTGCTCCCCTTTGTGCCACGACCTACCATAGGACTGGTACGCCATCTGGGCGTGTGGTTGAAGCAGGTGGATACGCGTCAGCAGTAATGGAGTGCCATATACTGGACAACGTGACGAAGCGAATAGCCTCTCTCAGAGCCCACCCTACTACCCTCACTGGCAGGGTTGTTCTTGCCAACTCTATGCTCCTATTCAAAGTCTGGTTCGGAGCCCACGCCATCCCCTTCTTTCCCCAAGCTTCTTCAAATCCCTGTATGCTTTGCTACAAGGCTGGCTTTGGTCAGGCCGCCCTCCACCTGTACGGCTAGAGGTCATGTTTGGCCCTCATCATCATGGTGGCATGGGCCTACTTGACTTCAAAGCCCATGCCGCCAAGATCCTGGGCACCTGGATCGCGGCTGTCACTGCTCCTACACTCCCATCCCAACACTGGTCCCGCGCGGCCCACTCCAACTTCTCCCAAGCCTTGGGCCTCAACAATCCATCAAACCCCCACTCCCTGATGAAATACCTCGCATCACACACATCAGCCACAGGTCCTCACGGGACCAAAACCCACTACAAACGAATCCTACTCTCCATGCGAAGCGCAGAGTGGAGAATTCGTATTAGTAGACATACAACCCAAAGAGGCCGCCCCTCTCCTCAGTTCACACAAGAGGTACAGGGGCTACCCATCCATGATGGCGTGATCCCCAATCGACCCCAAGTCCTATCCAGGGTGGACTACCTGGACATGATGGACATCCCTTATTCTACTGAGACCCAAAAGACTATCTGGAAATACGCACACCATCCTCTGTTGCAGCCTCAAGTCCGCTCCCATGTGTGGCGCTGCCTGAGGTGGGTGTACCGTACAGCTGAGCGCTCTAATGCTTTACACTCATCCTGTGTCGTGTGTGGCCAGTATGGAACGCTGTTTCACCGCCTGGAGAAGTGCCCCACCTCTAAAGTAATATGGCGCGAAGTCCAACATCTGCTAAGCCAGGATCAAACACATCCCTTCAGTCTGTCAAGAGATATGTTTGCTTCATCAATGGCCTCCTCCCTTCCACCCTCCCTCCGTGCTCTGGTGGTTGCAATCGCCATGTGGACTATCCACACGATTGTCTTGGAAGCCATCGCTGGATCCATCCCCACCCTCCCTGAAGCTATCCACAGATTCCGGTCTTATTTGGTGGATCACTTTCAAGCGTGGATGTTTGGACATCTTCCACCGCATCGCCGACAGCTGGTTTCCTCCTGGTTCCCAGTCTGGTTCATCAAATCAGACCCCTTCCTCCACACGTGCTCAATAGTGGCTACGTCCCCTACACACGTTCCCTCCCCTTCCCATAAGTGGCGTTCCCGCTGGCAACAAGAGATAGCATCGCTTCTCTGGGGTGCCTCCCCTGGTACTAAGTTTTGCCTCGTCTGAGTCATATTCAGAAGTATCCGTCCCATGGTCGGCCTTCCCCACAATAAATTTAAATTTAAATAAATAAATAAGCGCTAAAAAAATTTGGATTTTTGTGATTTTTATTATGAGCGCGATAAGGGGAAAACTATATTTCTCAACCTCTGACTATCTATAATTTAAAGTAATTTTGAAGGTTGAGGGGGAATTTAAGAATATGTTTGGAATAGCCTGCATGAGTCCAAATTAGGAAATATGCAGGAATAGCATATCATAACTTGTGAACTTGTATCAGGGCAGCGGAACAAAGGAAGAGGAATTCTGATTGGCCAAAATTTACCCATGAGGTAATGTTTTTATAAATTTGAGCCAATCACCACCTGAGAAATTTATTACACCTTGGGGACCCCCACCAAGCCTATAAAAGGGGGGCCCCATGCAGGTGCATTGAAGGACTTTGTTGGGGTCTGGGGGTGCCTGTCAAAGGTAATCCTGAAGTCTGCAGTGAGGTCATAGTATTCTGACCAGCTGATTTTACTAGTGCCTGTACAGGTTTCAAACTAGTGTTACCCTGATTAATGGGGTTCCACCGAGAATCAGCCAGGGACTTTTGGTCAATTTTTTTGACTTTCTCATTTTTATTTTTTTATAACGAATTCTTTACAACATTGGAATATTGCAAATGACTGACATTTCCCTTTTTCAGCAGAACTCGACCTACAGCATTCTTATCTTTAGTATGCAAAGGTAAATGTCTGACATCACCCCCTCAAGAATGTTGGGGGGGCGAGTAGGGTCAAAGGAAATGGCCATGTACACAATTAATAGTGATACCAGTAGCTAGATTTTTGATAGAGTACTCGTTTCCTCTCTTGAAGATGATGGTAAAAAGACCCTCCCATATTGTTCCAAGTTTACTGCTTCTAGGGGTGATGCGTTTATGGTAGTACAACACCATTTCAGAAACTTGGAAAGTGGATAAGGGGGTTTGGGACTCATTTGCAGCCTGCCCTTCTTTTGTTACTGTTGTGGCTAGATTGGTCATAGCTTCTGATTGGAGTTGAATTATATGTTGAGCCAATCTTCTCATAACTTTCTCTGGTTCCTCAACTCTAGAAGATAATACATCCTTAGCTAAGAGGGCAGGTATGCCTGGTTCCTGCTCATACAAGACACGGAATGGAGATATCTTCAAAATCTGGTGGTAGCTAATCCAGTATGCCATATGAGCACTAGGTAAATATTGATCCCAGTGAAGAGGATCGGATGAGTTCAGTTTGCATGTAATGGAAACTAAGATTCCATTTGCTCTTTCCACTGTTCCGCTAGTAGATGGATTATATGGAGAAGAGAATAGTTGTTGCGCTCCCATAGAAGTGGCCAGAAGTTTGACTACTCTGGAGGTGAAGTTCTTGCCATTATCACAGAGTAGTACTTGAGGGATCCATGACGTGTGAAGATGTATTGATATAGAAATGTGGTAGTGGCTTTAGCTGTTTGAGCAGGAAGAGCCACGACTTCAACCCACTTAGTGAGGTGGTCAATAGCTACTAGGATAAATCTGTTCCCTCTAGTAGACTTAGGAAAGGGACCTATCACATCTAAGCTGATGGTGTGGAGTGGTTGTTGCGGGGTAGTTGGTTGATATTGGTATCTAGACTTGAAGCCAGATTGCTTCTTACAAGTAAGAAAGGCTTCCAAAACATCAACGATAGATTCCACCATTCCATCCCAGTAAAACCAATCCTTAATCCATTCATAGGTTTTCCTTGCCCCTCCATGACCTAAGGTAGAATGTGCTTTTAAGATAGCAGGTACACGGTACAAAGGTTAAAGGTAAGGTAGCCATTCTGTCCCCACCTGCTTATACCACTTCCCATCTTCAACTTTAGTGTTATGAAAGTGCCAGGCTAACATCTTCTGAATGGTCTCATCCTCATCCTCCCATTCATTAGGGGTCATTAAGAGGTCATGTAACCTCTCCGCTTCACTATTATCTAAGTGAAGGACTGGTAGCTGAGCCAACCCAAAACATTCAAGTGATGGGTTCCAGCGCGGTGTTCAATCTTCATGTCGTAAGGATGGAGCTTTAGAGCCCAGCGAGCTAGCCGACCAGTATGATCCTTCATGTTCTGTAAACACTTTAGAGATGCGTGGTGAGTAACTACAGTGAAGGTAGTTCCATAGAGGAAGGGGCGATAGTGCTTTACAGCTAACAGAACAGCAAGGCACTCCTTCTCCATGACACTGTAGTTATGTTCAGCCTTTGACAGCATCTTACTAAAGTATGAGACAGGATGATTGACTCCATTTTCATCCAACTGGTCTAAGATGGCCCCGATGGCATAGTCTGAAGCATCAGTGAATAAGATGAAGGGTTATTATTATCTGGGTGCTGTAGGATAGGGCGTTGTTTCAGCAGTTGCTTCAGCGTCTCAAAATCAGCCTTCTGTTCTGCACCCTACTGGAAAGGAGTGTTCTTGGTTAATAAGCGGACAAGAGGTTCACTGGGTTGGGCAAACTTAACAATAAACTGATGGTAATATCCCATAATTCCTAGAAGTACCTGAATGTCCAGTGGGTTCTTAGGGGAGGCATCTTCAAAATTGCTTTAAGTTTATCTACCATGGGTTGGATTCCTTTTTGGGAAATAGAATGTCCAAAGAAATACGATTTTTTTGGAAGAATGTACAATTTTAAGGCTTCAACTTGATATTCGACTTTCATAATCTTTCAAACACCTCCTTCAGATGATCAAGATGTTCATGGAAGGTTCGTGAGAATACTGTGATATCATCAAGGTATACGATGATAAAAGTTAACTTTAGGTCCTGTAAAATGTGATCCATTGCCCTGCTGAAAAGAGGCAGGTGCGTTGCACAACCCTTGAGGTAATCGTGTGGGTTGGAAGAGACCTTCACTACAGATAAGAGCGCATTTCTCCTGATCTTGAAGAGAAAGGTCCACTTGCCAATAGCCGGTAGCTAAGTCCATGGCAGAAAAGAAATTAGAGCCCAAGAGTTGGGCCAAGGACTCATCAATACAAGGAAGAGAATAGCTATCCTTTTTTGTGAGGTTATTTAACCTGCGGTAATCCATGACTATCTGATGTCCTCCATTCTTCTTTTTATTAGCAAGAGAGGGGAAGACCAAGGGCTTTGTGAAGGAACTAACAACCCCGCATTGAGTAAAAGCTGTAGTTCTGTCCTCATTTGCTGTTCCTCCACCTTGGACTTACGGTAGGGTTTTGACCAAATGGGATGGGCATCACCCACATCAATGGAGTGGCACCAGCCCTTCATGTGACCATACTCGTTATCTGATTTGGAGAATATGTCACTATAGTTATCAAGGAGTGTATGAACATTTTCCAGCTCATCTGGGGTCAGCTCGTCCAAAATATGGACATTGGGCAAGGTAAACACCAGGTTATCCGTTGGCAGGCCCATATCCATCATGGAGACAATGGAGTGAATCTGTTCAATATCTTCCACTGGGACTAACAATCCTCTGCCAATCTCCTGGTGTTTTTCACAACAATGTCTTTTGAGGTGAGGTTCCCCAACAGCAGCGTAATGGGCCTCTGGTAGGCTGGGTCAAGAATAACAGGCAATACCCAAGGCTCTAAGGGACTGACGCCATCAATACTAACGAGGTGCAATAAACAGTGGCGTAGGATATGAAGCGTGATTTTTGTGTCAACCACTCGTTGTTAGGCTTGATCACGACCTCATCTGCAGCATAAAAAGTGATACCTTCCGTAGCATCCACTGAATCAGGCAACTTCATTGTGTGACGCCCAGAAGTGGTATAAGATAAAGGTACTGCTGCGCAGGGGTATTCAACCAAATAAGAGTATTCATGCTTATTGGGCTCTTTATTGGATAGGACTAACGGAACTTCATAGTTGAGTAACGAGAAGTACCCTTATTTAGGTTGATTATTCCCTCATACTCAATCATAAATTGAGTGCCGATGAGCATATCATATGCGTTGTTATCTAATGCCACAGCAGGGGCTGATAAAATAAGCTTCCCAAATCGAATGGGAAGTGAGGAATATGCCCTAATAGCACAGATTTTGGTGGGACCAGCGGTTCCAAATTCTTGCGTATACTTAAGTCAGGTGCTAGCTTTATCTTCTTGATAAGCTTAGTGGAGATAACGTTGACTGGGGAGCCAGTGTCCAAGATGGCCAATATTCAGACCTTTTGAATGACCACTTCAACCTTAGTGAGGGTCCCTCCCAGGTTAAGTCATAAATCTAAGACCTCCTTGAGCCTTAAGGTGGAGGTGAGTTTTCTAGCCGTCTCAGGGTAGTTATTCATGATAGATTGTAAGGGATGAACATGCTGAAGAGGTCGAATCAAGCCAGCTATGAATTGGTCACCATAACTGGCAGTGTCAATCACTTGTGGACACCCTAAGATTTGACTGAGGTATGTTTCCTCAGGGATGTTGGT
Organism: Massospora cicadina; assembly: GCA_022478985.1. Taxonomy (NCBI): domain Eukaryota; kingdom Fungi; phylum Entomophthoromycota; class Entomophthoromycetes; order Entomophthorales; family Entomophthoraceae; genus Massospora; species Massospora cicadina. Next base: position 45,786 of record JAKSZP010011854.1, read on the forward strand.
CTCATCTACTCCTCCAGCGTTCAAATAATCAGGAATCTCTACTTCTGCAGGGGCTTCCAATAGATAGTAACCAAAGTCATCAAAACCCCCTCAGATTCATCCCCAAGAGTATTCTCAACAATGGGTAAGTCCACGATGGAGGTAGGAAATATGGCCACATGAGATTGAATAGCCTTAGGGCACTCCTTTACCAGCTTAGGTGGAGGGGTAGGCACAGCAGCTTTAGGGAGCTGATGCAGACGGATGGTTGTTACTATCTTACAGGGTTTGGATTCATAAGATGAAGTAGTAACCGTTTTAGGTCGCACAGATGGAACAGGTTCCAACTGATCGAATAGCGGTGGCTCCTTAATAGTGAGGACTGGAGGGATCACTTCAACTTCCTTTCTTGTTGCATATGAATGGAAATCAACAACATATACTAACGCCTCCTTTAGATCACGGATAATTTAAAGATGGCATTTTACTGAGATAATATGCCTAGCTAGAGAGGGCTGAGAAGCTAATCTAGTTAACAGGGCGGCGATAACATCATCTAGGGTGAGCAAGTTAGAGGTTGTTACCCTTTGCGCAGCAAGATAAAATCGTTCAGAAAAGGAAAGGAGTGGTTCATTCTCATACATGGTAAGGCGCATAAAGGCCTGTTTTTCTCTATGTAGACTCTGCTTAGATCCAAATTCAGCTAAGAGAGCCTCCTTCACCTCTACCCAAGTGAGAAAAGGGTTCAGGTAAGGAACAATCATCTCTTGTGCTAGGCGGCTTAAACAGGGTAGGATGGTTTGAGCATTTTGGGTATCAGTGGAGCCATACATGGCAGCTTCATACACATACAAAAACATATTGATGTTTCCTTCGCCAGGAGTGAATTTTTCCACAAGGGGGAAACTGGAAGGGCACTTCTCAAGCTCCTTAAGGCGGGACAAAACACTGGCAAGATGCTCCTCAAGAGCAATGATTTTGGCTATACAGGGATCCCCTGTAGTGAGCACCATTTTGTGGAAATCCAGCCAATTTGTGCTCACTTGGTGCTAAACGCCTGTTGGATTTTACAAAGATTTTATATAAATTTAAATAAATAAATAAATAAATAAGCGCTACTAAAATTTGGATTTTTGTGATTTTTATTATGAGCGCGATAAGGGGAAAACTATATTCCTCAACCTCTGACTATCTAGAATTTAAAGTAATTTTGAAGGTTGAGGGGGAATTTAGGAATATGTTTGGAATAGCCTGCATGAGTCCAAATTAGGAAATATGCAGGAATAGCATATCATAACTTGTGAACTTGTATCAGGGCAGCGGAACAAAGGAAGAGGAATTCTGATTGGCCCAAATGTACCCATGAGGTAATGTTTTTATAAATTTGAGCTAATCACCACCTGAGAAGTTTATTGCACCTTTGGGGACCCCAAAAGCCTATAAAAAGGGGGGTCCCCACGCAGGTGCGTTGAAGGACTTTGTTGGGGTCTGGGGAGTGCCTGCCAAAGGTAATCCCAAAGTCCACGGTGATGCTGGAGTAATCTGACCAGCTGATTTTACTAGTGCCTGTGCAGGTTTTGAACTGGTGTTTTCCCAATTAACGGGGTTCCACTGAGAATCATCCAGGGACTTTTGGCAGATTTCTTTGACTTTCTCATTTTTATTTTTTATAACAAATTCTTTATGACATCAGAATAATGCAAATGGCTAACATTTTCCTTTTTTGGAAGAACTCACCTATAGCATTCTTATCTTTAGTCTGCAAAGGTAAATGTCTGACACATCTCCATAGACCTCTCCACTAGATTTACAGCTTTAAGTACCATTTCAACCCTTGACCTAAAGTTATGAGAACTGATAAGCCAACATAAATGGTGCTCAACACAGGGGCTTGAGCTGTCCAGTGAAAATGTCTACCACTAAAAAGAGGATAATAGCAATCAAGAAGGCCAATCCGCTGACTGGTTGAGAAGTACAACTTGATGGATTAACACTACTAAGTATAAAGTAACTCCACTACATCCTGAAAGCATAGTTTTTTGGGACATCTTTCAAATCACCTTTGATTATGTTGATTTAACCCAGTATCATCTCCAATATGAGAACATCAATTAGCTTATTCAGCAATTGTTGAATGGCATCTACTCCGTGGGAGGCTGCTCTAGTCATTCCCAAGCCTCTTCTGTGTCTTTTTTATTTAAATTGAGGCAAGCCGACCAGGGAACAGGCATTACCAAAAGAAAGAAAGAAAGAAATGACATGAAACCTGAACAGGGTCAACTCTGTCAAAGAAAGTTTTTCCACCTCTGGATCGGGACTCAAATTTTTCTGGTTACGTCATGGGTAAGGTTTTCGTGTTATTAGACCTACTAACTGCCAATAGCTTCCTTTGGCTGGCACCCCGATCAATGTGCAAAGGGCGGGAATCGAACCTGCAACCTTCAGGTTGGTAGCTGTACGCCCTTACTGACTCGCCTTCCACCCCCTTCTTCTGTGTCTTCTACAATGCAATATTTATATAACTTGGCTCTACTACCCTCCAGAGAACTGGCTTTGGGAACTGAATGCTATCTTCAAAGTCTCGTCCATCCATCTATACACCACATCCCTAAAATAGTTGGTCTACATCACCATGAATATATTGACAATTATGGCTCACACAAACCATGAACCTGAATATTGTAGATTTCTATAAGACTGCCTCCTTTGTTCACAACAACTGGAAACCATTGTAGATAATCATCAACTGATTAATGAGGCTCGCTACCAAATTGCTATGTATTATAGTGAATTTTCTGGTTACCTTGAGAATCAGTTTTGCCATTATGTACAGCTACTTGAGTCCACCTAGAACCTATACCTCAATCAGATTGAGGACCTCATTCAGTTGCTTCAGCAACAATACCAGGATTTAGCCTCCCTTGATATTGTCCCTGGGATTGAATGGCCTGATGGCCAAGAGGACCAGAGGGCCTGAAGTCCCCTGTGGACCCCAAGTGCCATCCAGTTCATTTGTTACAACTCTTGACGATCCTAACAACTTCCAGAAATAAGACATTCTGATAGCTCTCACAGCCTCACAAGTCTAATAGGAAATGTGCTCAAGGATACAAGGTCTGCGTAGATGGGGTCCCCCTCAATCCCAGAATTTCAATTGATGCTTTGTAAGATAAGGTGGATAACATCAGTACAATCACCAAACTCACCAACAGCCAATCTTGCAGCTTGTTCAAACCTTTCAAAAATTTTACCCCTCATTTAAGTGATTGTGAAAATCAATTGCTCCTCCAACATACTAAATTTTAAGCTCTGAGAAGAAAGTTGCCCTTAAGGGCTCCGTTACTTTCACAGAAGCAGCAATGAAATTAGACTGGCCTGCCAGTTGGGGTGCGTGAGCACCCAGAAAGCAACCCATAATTCTGGGGGCATACCATACAAGTGACCTTATAGCAGACACAGAACAAAGCAATCAGGGGCTGGCAACTGATGACCTTTGTCACCACCATTCCTACTAGTAACCAAACTGTGCCTTCTGCTGTGGCAGCGGATTCCACTGCGGTTAACTCCTTGAGACCCACAGAAGGCCCTGGATGCTCTGGGGAGCCACTGGTTGTTGAGCGGGCAGCGAGGTCACTGAACCTCACCTTGCATGGAGAAACACTCTCCAAAATAAATGTGAAATCTTGACGCCAGAGGGATCCACAAGTAGGGACATCCCCAAAAAGCCAATAATCTGGTAATTCCATTTGAGGAAGGTTGGAAGAGACGTCATGAGAGAGGCCACTAGGGCCCAGTCATTGCGCAACCCCAAAAATTGGTACTGGGTAGCAGCTATGACAGAAAATGGTAAACTTTTTAGAGCTAATAATTGGGTTTGGAAAGGGAATTTCTTCTTTATTTAAACGATAATAATGTGAATTGACAAACAGCTGTAATAGTAAGGGACAGTTGCCTTAAATACTAGAGGCTTAGGGAATATATGTGAATGCTTGAAAAAAGGTATCACAATCTCAACCAATTTCAGCGTGATGAGATTTCACAGCCTAACTTGACGCTAAATCAACATTCTGCTTGCCAGCCATCTCTCACTCAAATTTCACCATTGAATTTTTTTCTCACACCACAATTCTGCTTGGTGGATTGGGGATGCTTTGTTTGGCGGGTGACTGGTTGCGCCCTTAGCAAGGCCACATAGGCATGATTCCATCGGGTATCAAAGGGCTTTGTCACCCTCAACCCCATTGGAGTTAGACCCTTTGATCTATTAAAATTTTCGCCCATCTTTAAAAACCCAAAATTTGTCATTGGGAATAAGTGCTCTCCATTTTTCTTCTGGCAGCGTCCTCTCGCCACTGCCAACTCCATGCACACCCCTCTAATCCACTGAAACAGCTCTTTCAATGTACAATAGGGGTGAAAGGGGGCAACCTTGAGGGGGTATGAAATCACTTACCTCTCATTCACCACGTGGGCCAAATCTCCCTGGGTTGCGAGGGGGAAAGCTGCCTTATATACCCCTTTTTAGTGCAAAATGGAAATTTCACCAATTGAGAAACAGGTGGTGCTCCCTGGACTTACAGTTACTTCTCTAAAAAGCCATTAAGTTGAAATAAAGGAGGACCTATAAGGGTCTAAATGTTGAATGGACTAACGGTCCTCTCAAAAATATGAGAAAAGTGAGATTTCTGATCCTGCTCTGGTTCCTGCCAACAAAACTCTTTACACTTCTATCATAACTAACTTTAGGCCTAGTATCAAGGAGAATTTTACCCCAGGACATGAAATTATCGCCTCCTTTTTGTACGTTCATGAGAGCTTGATGGAGGAAGCCACTGACCATCAGAAGGTGAAGCACATTTACTCCTGCCTGAATAGCATGGCCTATTAAATTATAACATCTCATTTAAATTATGTCACACTTGAAGACAAATCCATATGGCCCAAATCCAGAAGTCTGGAAGCAACCTGACCTTGATCAATTTAAAAGCAGGCGTTCATGGACATTCATTTGAACAAAAGAAAAAGTACTGTTATTTCACCAGCTGATTCTATGCCCAAGCACAACTCTTGGTAACCACTAATCGAGTTACATTGGACAACTTTATAACCCTGGTCATTTTCCATGTTAGGATCTTCATCTGAGGGTTAAATTCACATTATTGGCCAGAAGAACAACTTCACTTGTATCTGAAAAATTTAGGAAGCACTCAACGAAACTCTTGCGTCTACCCTGCATCCCAAATCCTCTGTATCCGCCTCTCTCAGCCACCCTTGAGTCAACGTTGTCAATATCTAGAAGAACCACAGACCTTGATGCCCCTATTGTAAAGGATTCTGTGATAGCGCCAATATTTGTTGGAAGAGGATCACGGAGGAGGCAGGTAAAGCGCAGTCAGCATGAAAGATGAAGCGCTTCATATTGACATCCCTGTACCACCTCAAGGATGTTTAGTGACCTCCAGTAGTCTAATGTTGTCTTACCAGAAGAAGATGATTTAGTACCCATTAATAAGGAACCTCATACTGCTTACTTTTCTGTTGAATCACCTATGTTCCTCAAGCTATCCCCTAAATTTGAAACTTTAGTTACACATGTCTATCTGAGTTCTTAAAATTTTTGTTCACGCTATCATTGACAGTGGTTCCCCCATGAATATAATTTTGTCTAAATTAATGAAGCGCATCAAAGTAGAACCCAACTTGCCTCAATACATGGAATACGGCACTGCCAGACCTCTTGCATTTGGTTCATTAGGGCCATTTCCTCACAGCCCATTTGCTTTAGCAAGCTTTTAGCGAATACCTTAGCCATTGCATTTGACAACCTGAGTTATGACCTTCTCCTTAGGACCCAATTTCTCTGGGACTATTCCAACATCATGCACTATGATGAAAATTTTTACCCTTGTAGGACATAGGATCCCATTGATTTTTGAGGCTCCCTGCAGCGGTAAGACGGAGGTTAAATCTTGGGCTTGCCTGTTGGAAAGCGAAATTCAGATTGAAAGACTCAAATATCATATAAGGGGTTTTCAGGTATGAATACTTCTTCCTGCAGTAAATGGCCATGAGGGAATGTTTTCTATTTGCTTAAACTGACAAGTATATTGCCTAAGTCCCAGGTCAATGTTGATACCTTGGTACATCTAATATTTTGTTGGGCAAATGGTGGAAATATGAGGCATGTGTAACCCATCTGTCAAGGAGGTCCTAATATGTCCGGGAATTTTAGACCTCACCTATTCTGGATCCATATTAGTGCTACTAGCTAACCTCACTGACAAACCTATGACAGTGGGTCCTGGTTTCCAGCCACTTATGTTCACCTCCTTTCTTGTAGAAGCCTCCAGTGATTTTCATAGCTTTGGAAGTCTAAGGGATTTTGTGTTATAAACACCACCATTGGTAGCACTAGTTGACACCTCTAATGGCAAGAGTTTACCAGCTAATGACCAAAGTTAAGAAATTACTTGAAAATTATTTAGGTTTTTCTTAACCTCTACCTAATATTTCAGGAAATTATTAGCGTTTTACATAATGTTGAGACTAGGGACACCCAATACATCTGATCCCATCCCCACCAAAAGAGTAAGGTTAAAGAAGCTCAGGTGGCTATTGAGCTCAGCAGCTAATTGAAGCCAGGTTATTGGTGCCTTCCTGTAGCCCTTGGGTATTCCCTCTCCTAGTAGTACAGAAGAATAATGGCAGTCATCATGTAGTGATGTACTATTAAAGACTTAACTCAATTACCAAGAAGGACAGTTACCCCTTGCCAAGATTAATGACTCTTTCCACTTGATTGCTAGATCACAATATTCTCTGCTATGGATCATTCTAGTGGATACAAAAAGTAGAGCTGCACTTGAAGATCAATTCAAATGCTCGCTCATAGCCAATTAGGAGTTATTTGAGCCAATGAAGATGCCCCATGGCCTTTTCAACGCGCCTGCCACCTTCCAATGTGCCATGGACGGAATTCTAGGGGAAAAAAGCTATCCTTTATCCTTGTGTACCTTGATGATGTCACTGCTTTCTTGTGAACCTTCAACGGCCACATGGAACATATTTGGAAAGTTTTTAATTGTCTTAGAAAAACCATTATAAATCTCAAGCCTTCAAAGTGCTTTATTTCCAATCTGAAATGGAATTCTTTAAACACAAGGTCTTGAAACATGGAATTCAGCCTATCCTGGACAAAGTTGCTGCCATTAGGAAGATGTCACACCTTAGAACCTTATGGATTACTAAGTATTCCTTGGCATGGTGGATTATTATCATCATTTTAGTCCTTGATTTGTTGACTTAGCTGAATCCTGGTCTACCTTTGTCAAAATTGGGATACTGAACAATTTCTCAGTTCTTTTGAACTATGTGTCATTTTCCTAATTTTTTTAGTTATTAAAATTCGATTAATTGTTTTTGATTAATTTTTTAATTCACTTTATTTTATTCAATTTGATTCAAATTTAATTATCATCATCATCCAAATTTTAGGAATTTGCTTAAATTATAGTTGCATTGAGGGTCTTCCTATGCACTTTTGGGGTCATATGGACTCTAAAGTTGAAGTTGATTGTGCAGTACTCTCAATGCATCAATTTACTGCCTTACATCCCTAATAAATTGAGGTAATCTACCCTCAATGCAACATTTTATTGCCTTACATCCCTAATCAATTGAGGTAATCTACCCTCAATTCTCATAGTATAAATAAACCAGGCTTGCTCATAGTAATCTTAAGTTAGCATAAAGGATTTTAATACAACTTGATCTTTATTATCTTTTGTATTAGTTATTATTGTTTGGAACCTAGTACTTTTATTGCAGTTCTTCATTTCCAGTGTGCTGGTAAATATTATGATGCCAACTGCCTAGGTCCACTTGCCACCTCCAAACCAGAACCATTATTGAACTTCTTAATGAATAACATGCCAAAGGGAGAACCTTTCACTAAGACATCAAACATTCCACCTATCATGTACCATTATGCACCCCTTTTGCTTTTAGGATATATTGTGGTGTACATGATTCTCAATTGTTTCAGAAAACATTTAGGACGTTACTCTCTTCTTGCTCACCTTGCACAGGTCCTCATGGTGGGAGTACCAGTGACCACAACATAACTGGATTTAATTTCAAGGCTTTTATACTCTGTATCATAATGAAAGTCACCTCAAAGCTGGTGCCTTACAATATGCTAGCTTCCATACTGGGCTGGTTCATTCAGGACAGTTCAGGCGGTTCAGTGGTCACCCCTATCAGTATACTATTAATTGTTGCCACCTTGTTCAGGGCTGTGTTTCTTACAGGCTTCATAATCTACCACATAGCATGAATAGCTACTCACCAACGTTACCAACCAACTTATGTTGAACACAATCATTCTAGCCAGGTTCACATTCAGTAGTAATAAACAGGTGTCAGCAATGCAACCCACTAGTTTTGAGCATCAAGACATTCTGGATATTCTCTCATTTGTAGAATCAGAATTTGAAGTTGAAACAAGGAAGTTTGTGGCAGATCTAAATAAAGTCAATCATGTAACTAAGAAGCTAATTGGAAAGCCCCGCCAGTGGTTTTCCAAGGCAAATTTGAAGGACTCTGATTTGTGACACAACTACCCACGCTCTTGTCAAAAACTACTTTCTCAATTCAGTCCAATGGCCAACATACTTGAAAAGCGTCAACAGATGTATGAGCTTCAACAAGGCTCTGACAAAATAAGGCCCTATTGTGACAAGTTTACCAGTCTAAAGATACAACTAAACCTGGATGACACAGAGCCATGTTTCCTTATCCAGGAGAAATTGGCCCCACAATATAAGAAATTCCTGGCCCATCATCAGTTGCCAGAAATTTATATTGACCTAGTAAAGGAATTGTGCTTTATGGGGGCATAAGTTTGAACAGTTACCTAAGGATTCGCAACTCTATGATAGAACAGGAAGACAAGCCAAGAATTTCACAGTGGGAGTACATCAAATTAAGGAACATTTTTTAGAACTATGCTTAAAGAAGGAGGAGGATTTAAACTTACACCTGAGGAAAAGAAACGTCGAATTCAGGGTGGAAGTTATTATACTGTGGAGACAAGGGTCATCTTGTTGTTGCATGTTCGAAGATTCGTCCACTAGCTACCAACTTGACAAAATGGGCAAACTTCTACAAGATTAGTAAGTATTAGTTGTAATAAAGTTTCATCTCAACTCTACGCTACTATTCAGATACACTTGTCCAATAGGGGCCAAGAATTTACAGCCTGGGCCTTACTGGACACTGGGTCCATGGCCAATTTCATGGACTACAGCATTTTTAAGGCATTACAAGGGGTTTCCTTTCATAGGGAGAAGGCCAGATTGCTGATGGGAAAGTATTGGATGTTCAAGTGGAAGACTATCCCTTCAAGGTCAACATTGTAGGATGTAGATTCAGTCAGATTTTTTCAGTAATGGACAAGATAGCCTTTCCAGTTGTACTTGGGTTTCCATGGTGGCAGGAAGCCCATAGTAATTTTAACTGGGACAATCCAACTGCAAACTTCAACCAGGGAGGAGTTTCAAGCTCAGTAAAGTTACAGACAGGGTTGGACTCAATTAGACACCCCTAGCTACACTCCATTGAACCACGTGCAAACAATCAGGAGAGTCAAACCTACTCAAGGAGCTACAAGTCTACCAAGATGTATTCAGTGAGGAGAATTGTAAGACCCTGCCACCACGCTGGGATTGTAATTTGAAAGTTGAAATCATGCCAGGAAAAATGCCTATTTGGGAAAAAGTTTTTCCTACAACTCACCAACAAGGATTATTATTGAAACAATATCTTAAAGAAAACTTAGACAATGGATTCATGGGGCGGTCAAACTCACAATGCTCTTCTATTTTTTCCAATAAATGAGATGGAGGCCTGAGACCTTGTGTGGATTACTCTAATATAAACTCAATCACAGTGAAAAATAGATATCCAGTCCCTTCAGTTATAACAATTAACTGATAGTTCAACAGGCGCTTAGATTTTCACCAAATTGGATCTAAGGAATGCATACAATTAAGTCGGAATTGCAGTAGACAATAAAATGGAAGACACCTGTTAGGAAACCCTTTGGACTTTATGAATATCTGGTAATGCTTTTTGGGCTATGTAATTCCCCAGAAGTCTTTCAAGCCTTAATGACAGAAGTACTGTTCCCCGTGTTGAATGAATTTGTTGTAGTCTACTTGGATGATATTCTCATATACTCCAAGGATATGAGGACCTATGTAGAACATGTGGAGGCAGTGCTCCAGAGACTCAGGAAGTACAACTTGTATGCCAAGTTAGAAAAATGGGAGTTTTTACGCAAAGAAATAGACTTCCTTGGGAATGTTATTCAAGAAGGGGGTTTTTCCATTTTCGCCTACCAAGGATTTAGCAGTCACAGATTGGCCTCATCCTACAACAATAACTTAGTTGCGTGCCTTACTTGGGCTTGCAAACTTATGCAGAAAATTTGTAAAAACTTTTCAGCAATTGCCCTTCCCTTAACAGACTTTACTTCAGACTCAATACCTTACATTTGGACGCAAAAGGCTCAAGAGACTTTTAGAGCCTTAAAGGAATCTTTTACTGAAGCTCCAGTTTTTATCAGACCAGATCCAAACAAGCAATTTTTTCTTGATACAGATGCATCAGAATTCGCCTATGGTGCAGTTCTGTTTCAGGAAAGGGAAGATAAGAAAGCCCATGCTGTGGCCTTCTTTTCTCAAAGATGTTGGATGCAGTAGGAACTATAAGGTCTTTGATAAAAAAACTTTTAGCCATTGTTAAGAATATGGAACAATGCTGTAAGTTCAGTCAGAGACATGCACTATGGGCGTTAAACTTAACCAAATATGATTTCTACACTGAGTTTAAGCCAGGAAGATATAATACTGTTACAGATGCACTTAGCAGAAGAGTGGACCATTGTGAAAAGGATGATGGATATTTGAAGTATAATACTAGACCTGTGATCAAACTAGACAGATATTCGTTTTCTTTCATAGCCATGCAACAGGCAGCAACTTACTTGGAAAAACAAGTAAAGGGAGCACAAAAGAAGGACCCCAGGTACCAAGAGATGCTAAAAGGGACTACCTTCCTGGACTCCCTCATGCACTGGTGATTAAGGACCAAGTAATATTCCTGCAACGTGCATTATGGGTCTCAGATGTACAATCTCAAATGGAAGTAATTAAAGGCAACCATGACAGTCCAGCTTCAGGTCATGAGGGTCCAAAGAAAACACTCAAACGGATTTTATATGATTATTGGCGGCCAGGAATGACAAAGGATGTGAAAGACTATGTTCAGGCCTGTCAAAAATGTTCAAGAAACAAAGTATCTACTCAGAAACTATTTGGAAAACTTCAATATTTGCCACTTCCTAGTGGTCCATGGAGAAGCATATTTATGGAATTCATAACTGACCTACCTATAAGTGATAGATATTCTTCAATATGGATAGTAGTGGATATATTGGCTGATTCTGCTGAGTTTGTCCCATGTTCTGGGATACCTTCAGCTGTGGAGACAGCCAATCTATTCATTAAAGATATCTATCCTCACCATGGCTGTCCTTCAGATAGCATATATGACAAAGGGTCCCAATTTATATCTATTTTTGGAGAAGTTTTGCTGATCTTCTGGCAATCAGACTAAAAATATCAACGCCTTCCATCCACAGACAGATGGACAAACAGAGATAGTGAATCAGGTTATAGAGCAATACCTTCGTTCTTATGTAAATTCCAAACAAGACAGCTGGTCAAGACTTCTTCTAATGGCTCCATTCAGTTATAACAGCTCATACTATGCATCAACTAAGATGACCCTTTTATGGCAAATCTTGGGTATGAACCACAGATGATACCAAGTGCCACCTCTCTGATAGCACAGTACCAGCAGCTCATGAATATGTAAAGAAAATAGGAGATCTACAACTGGAACTTAAGGATATTCTAGCTAAAGCAATACAAAGTTATAAGGATCAAGCTGATAAGAAATGTAGGGATTCTCCAGACTTGAATGAAGGATCATATTATACTTAGACACCAAGAATCTTAGAGTGTTGTGGCCATCAAGAAATCTTGGTACAAGAATAATTGGGCCATTGAAGGTTATAAAGAAAATAACTGATACTACCTACCAGATTCAATCTCCTTCTAGTTCAACAGCACACAACACTTTCCATATATCACTTTTGGCCCATCAGAGATTGCCTACAATTTTCCATCAACAAAAAGAGCAAAGATCCTTACCAATTATTCTAGATCATGTAGAAGAATATGAGGTGGAAGAGATCCTTAAAGATAGAATTTTCAGAGGGAAGAGACATTTTCTGATCAAATGGAAGGGAAATCCTATAAAAGAGAGCACTTGGGAGCCAAGAGCCAATTTAAAAAATTGCAGAAATAAGTTGGAATCCTATGAGAAAAAAATCTTTATGGAGGGAGATAGTGTTGGGATTAGGATCCTGAACAATTTCTCAGTTCTCTTTAACTGAGTGTCATTTTCCTAATTTTTTAGTTATCTAAAAATTGATTAATTTAACTTTTCTCTCTTGTTGCAATCACTTTTGCAACTTATTCAATTCAAGTATGATTCTAGTTTGATAATCTCATAGAGGAGATTAGTCTGCGCCCATGTCTGGGAGCAGTTGGGCAAGTAAGGTAAGAGGAGAAGGTGGTAGGCCCGCGGCCTCAAATGTTCAAAAATGCCCCAGAGAAACTGGCAGAATAGAAAAAAATAAAAAACTGGTGGTCACTAATTCCCCAGAAATCCTCACTTGGCAATCTCGATGCAACCAGTAAATCAACATGCCGCACTCCCAACCACTCTCATTGGTGGAATACAGAGTCCGTGTGTTTCTGGACATCCAACAAACAGCTTTATGGGAAAAATTTTGTGGGAATGTGCACACTTTTTTCCCAACCACAGTGTACGTCACACCTCACTCCATGTCACACGGTTGGCTGGACCTCAGTTTTGAAAACAAGGAGGCAGCAGATGAAGCTGCTGCAGTGCGCGTAGTGATTGACCTCCCCGAAGGGCAATGGGTCATTGAAACCAAATGCACCAGATGGACAAAATCCAACCAAATTTTACTCACGTTTGACTTTTTGCCTACTACAGTAAAATGTGCCTTTTTGGAGCAGTACCTAAAAGATGGTCTCACCATATATGGCGAAATACAATCTTTTGAGATGCAATGCTTCACGCTGATGCCACACCTCTGCACTGGAAAAGCCATCGCAATTCTGACCCCAACCGAGGAGATTGTGAAGGACCTAACCCAGATCCCGCACTCCGCATATATCAATATTGAAGGGCACACCACCCACCCTTTCCGGGTAACCGTGGACAGCGCACCCCCATCTGCACCCACTGTGACATGTTCAGCCATAAGGCACAAGCATGCCCCACCAAGGAGGGCGTCACATTCCAAGAGCACCCCTCAGTGGCCATGGCCAGCAGAGAGGCGCACTACAAACCAACCACAAGCACCAAAAGGCTTTCCTGTGGGGAGCACAAGGCTGCTACCTACTGGTAAAACCTATCTCCCCGCAAGAGTGGAAGAAGGCCAAGCAGGCCCACAGGGCCGCGGCCAAGGAATCGGCCAAAGTCACCACCACTATTCCACACTCCCAATGCCAGGAGGACATCAAAACCTTCGTGGCGGAAGCAACTTGGGAACCCATCAACCAATTAGATTGTGAAGCCCATGCTGATTGGGACACCCAATCTGAGGTTCCAATAGGCGACTCAATCTCACCCGATCTTTGCAACCAAGCTCCAGTTGAATCTGACTTGGGGTCTAACCTACCTGAAAAAAATTTCAACCTGAACGTTGGTGCACCAAGCTCATCCACACTGCAAAAAATCGTGTGATGTCAGGGAAACAAAAAGTGAAGGCAAAAGCCAACGCGAACCTTTCTGCTAAAATTAACAAAACTACCAATAGTGTTGCTGCAAACACCCGCACTGCCATGAAGGCCCATGGGGATCTAGAGGAGGCTAGTGGGCCTGGGTGCCCACCCCCTCACACCTAAGGTGCAATGGGGGAAACCTTCACTTTAGGGACGTTGAATATCGCCAGACTCAAGGCCTCGCCATCCCAGGCTAGGAAACTGAGTTTTTTACAAAAAAATTTATCTATGGATATCCTGGCCATCCAGGAGTCCCACTGTCCACGAGATTCCAAGGATGCTTGGAAAACCATGCTCCTCCCTTCCCTATCCTTTTGGTCAGAGCACTGTGGGGTGCTAGTTCAGAAAAACAATTTTTTTCAAATTTTTATTGTCAGAATCCTTCCTCAATGGCCGAGTCCTCATTGTCACTTTCTCATGGGCTGACGTGGCGTACACTTTTATCAACATCTATGCCCCAACCTGTGCACAAGAACGTTAAGAATTTTTCTCATTGATAAAATTCCTCCCATTACCCCCAGACCCTTTCGTATTCAGTGACATTAATTGTTGGCTAAACACACCCACAGACCATTGGCCTTCCTCCTCCCACGCCCCCCAGGGTCACGTAGAACTTCGCGTTCTAAAGGCCACCCTTGGGTTAATAGATATGCTGCCACAGCAAGCCCCACTGCTCAAAAACATGACGCGCCCCCACGCCCACAACGGCAATTAAGGTCCATGACCCACATCGACCTTATCCTCACGCCGGCGAAATCTCAACCTCACATTTCCCACTTCCAAACAACAAAAATTGAATTCTCTGACCACCGGCTGGTCTCAATAACCTACCACCTACCTGTCATAGTGGCTAAGACCCCACTTTGGTGCAAACTCTGCCCTCCCAAACTTACATTGCCAGGATTTTCCACATGAGTGGAATCAGCAACTTATGCAAAAGAGTTCGTTACACCGTTTTGTGTGGACCCCATCTCCACATGGTCAGCTTTCAAAGAGGACACCATCCGCCACTCTCGCCACCTCTCCTCCCGACGCTCATGAGCCACATTGGCTGTCATTTCGCGCGCTCTGGCAGAGTTGGCACACCTGGAGTCCAACATCCCAGCCACAGGCTACAGCCCTGCATGGGGCCGGAAGTGGGCAGAAGCAGCCACCCACCTCAACGCGCTTGAAAGGCAACACAAACATTGGGTTTGTTTTCAATACAGGGACAAATACATTACAGAGGGCGACAAATGCACCGCATATTTTTTTAAAAATTCTTCACACCACGCCAGAGCGTGGCCTGCACTCAGGTGCAAAGATTGGATGATTCTATCGCAGATATGCCAGCTGAAGTGGCAATTGAAATACAAAAGTATTACTCCAAGTTATACCGATCCAATCCAATTCAGCCAGCTGAAGTGGCGGAATTTTTTGACCAAACCCACATCTGCACAATTTCCCGATACCCAGAAATAATGAATTTGATTACTCTAAATGAACTATGGACAGCCATCCGTGGCGCACCAAATCTGAAATGCCCAGGCCCAGATGGCATTCCATATGAATTCTATAAAAGGTACTTCAAATATATATCCCCACTGCTGCTTGCCTCACTTAACCAGAGCCTTCTGGAAACGCGCCTCCTACCAGGAAGACAAGAGGCCTTCATCATCACACTCTTCAAGAAGGGGGACAAACTAGACTTAGCCAACTGGCGCCCCATTTCTTAAACTAACATGAATACAAAAATTTTAACTAAAATTATGGCTAACCGTTTATAGATTGTAGCATCTGCCACTATCTCCCCAGAACAATCTGGTTTTATACCCAGAAGGTCAATTTGGGACAACGTGCACTCTGTGGCTAACGCATGCCAGTCCACAGCCTCTGGGGCACTTGTATTCTTGGACCAACAGAAGGCCTATGATAGAGTAAACTGGGAATACCTCAGGTCCTGCCTCCATCAATTCCGCCTACCCCTCGCTTCATCAACTGGGTAATGCTGCTCACAGAATCTGCAACAATGGCAGTGCGTGGCCCTGGCTTCCTAAAGGAAATAGTCTGCCCTCAAAGGGGCTTATGACAAGTGGATCCCCTTAGCCCACTCTTATACAACTTCAGCCTTGACCCACTACTTCAAAACGTGAATGCCCAAATCACTGGGTTCCATGTACCAGACCAAGCCCCAGTCAAGATGATGGCATTTGCAGATGACTGTGTGGTTGGGGTGTCTAATAATAAAGATGCACGCGCGCTTGAAGCTCTCATCCAGGAGTATTCCCGGGTAAGTAATGCTGCACTGAACGCTTCCAAAACTGAAATCATCCTCCTTGGTCAGTATCAAACCTGCTGGGCCCAGCGACCAGTGCCCAGCCCATCTGCTCGCACACGTGTCACCCTCCCTGCTCACCCCACACCGCCCCACTAGGGGGGGGGGGGGGGGGGGGGGGGGGGGGGGGGGGGGGGGGGGGGGGGGGGGGGGGGGGGGGGGGGGGGGGGGGGGGGGGGGGGGGGGGGGGGGGGGGGGGGGGGGGGGGGGGGGGGGGGGGGTGCTCCCCTTCGTTCCACGCCCTACCATAGGGCCTGTCCGCCATCTGGGCGTGTGGGTGGAGGCAGGCAGGTACGCATCAGCAGTAATGGAAAGCCATAATCTAGACAACGTGATGAAGCGCATCTCCTCCCTTAGAGCCCACCTTACTTCCCTTACTGGCAGGGTTATTTTAGCCAACTCTATGCTCCTCTCCAAAGTCTGGTTTGGAGCCCACGCCATCCCCTTCTCCCCAGGCTTTTTCAAATCCTTATATGCCCTTCTGCAAGGATGGCTTTGGTCAGGCCACCCTCCACCAGTATGGCTAGAGGTCATGTTTGGCCCTCATCATCATGATGGCATGGGCCTACTTGACTTCAAAGCCCATGCTGCCAAGATCCTGGGCACCTGGATTGTGGCCGTCACCACCCCTACGCTCCCCTCCCAACACTGGTCCCGCGCGACCCACTCCAACTTCTCCTGCGCCTTGGGCCTCAACAATCCATCGAACCCCCACTCCCTGATGAAATACCTCGCATCACACACATCGGCCACAGGTCCTCACGGGACAAAAACCCACTACAAACGAATCCTACTCTCCATGCGGAGCGCAGAGTGGAGAATCTATATTAGCGGACATACAACCCAAAGAGGCTGCCCCTTTCCTCAGTTCACACAAGAGGTACAGGGGTTACCCATTCAAGATGGAATGATCCCCACACGACCCCATGTTCTATCCAGGGTGGACTACCTGGACATGATGGACATCCCTTACTCCATTGAGACTCAGAAGACTATTTGGAAATATGCACACCATCCTCTGTTGCAGCCTCAAATCCGTTCCCATGTGTGGCGCTGCCTGAGGCGGGTGTACCGTACACAGCTGAGCGCTCTAACACTTTACACTCATCCTGCATCGTGTGTGGCCAGTATAGAACGCTGTTCCACCGCCTGGAGAAGTGCCCCACCTCTAAAGTGATATGGCGCGAAGTTCAACGTCTGCTTGGCCAGGATCAAACACATCCCTTCAGTCTGTCAAGAGATATGTTTGCTTTATCAATGGCCTCCCCCTTCCACCCTCCCTCTGTGCTCTGGTGGTTGCAATCGCCATGTGGACTATCCACACGATTGTCTTGGATGCCATCGCAGGCTCCACCCCCACCCTCCCAGAAGCTGTCCACAGATTCTGGTCTCATTTGGTGGACCACTTTCAGATGTGGATGTTTGGATACCTCCCACCGCATCGCCGACAGCTGGTCTCCTCCTGGTTCCCAGTTTGGTTCATCAAATCAGACCCTTTCCTCCACACGTGTTCAATTGTGGCTACGGCCCCTTCACACGTTCCCTCCCCCTTCCCATAGTGGCGTTCCCGCTGGCAACAAGAGATAGCATCGCTTCTCTGGGGTGCCTTCCCTGTTACTAAGTTTTGTTTCTTTCAGGTCAAATTTGGAAGTGTCCGTTTCATGGTCAGCCTTCCTCACAATAAATTTAAATTTAAAAATTGATTAAAATAAATTAAATTATTTTTTAATTCACTTTATTTGATTCAATTTGATTCAAGATGGAACACTTATTCAATTTATTTTGATTCAAATTTAAGTATCATCGTCATCCATTTTTAGGAATTTGCTTAAATTATAGTTGCATTGAGGGTCTTCCTATGCACTTTTGGGGTCATATGGACTCTAAAGTTGAAGTTGATTGTGCAGTACTCTCAATGCATCAATTTACTGCCTTACATCCCTAATAAATTGAGGTAATCTACCCTCAATGCAACATTTTATTGCCTTACATTCCTAATCAATTGAGGTAATCTACCCTCAATTCTCATAGTATAAATAAACCAGGCTTGCTCATAGTAATCTTAAGTTAGCATAAAGGATTTTAATACAACTTGATCTTTATTATCTTTTGTATTAGTTATTATTGTTTGGAACCTAGTACTTTTATTGCAGTTCTTCATTTCCAGTGTGCTGGTAAATATTATGATGCCAACTGCCTAGGTCCATTTGCTACCTCCAAACCAGAACCATTATTGAACTTCTTAATGAATAACATGCCAAAGGGAGAACCTTTCACTAAGACATCAAACATTCCACCTATCATGTACCACTATGCACCCCTTTTGCTTTTAGGATATATAGTGGTGTACATGATTATCAATTGTTTCAGAAAACATTTAGGACGTTACTCTCTTCTTGTTCACCTTGCACAGGTCCTCATGGTGGGAGTACCAGTGACCACAACATAACTGGATTTAATTTCAAGGCTTTTATACTCCGTATCATAATGAAAGTCACCTCCAAGCTAGTGCCTTACAACTTTCTACATAGTAAGCTACCTTTTGATTGGTGGCCTGAACAGGAACAGGCGCTTAATGTGTTGTGGAAAGCTCTTTGTACTAATCATATTTTAGTTCATCTGCGTTTTGACTAATCAGTTTTTACTATTCACTGATGCTATTGACGTCACAGTCAGATCATCTTAACTCAGCACAATGAAGATCAGGTTGACCATCCAGTGACTTAATTTAGCAAGACCCTAATCAAGGCCAAACAAGATTATAGCATTACTAAGCACAAATGCCTGATTGCGTTATTGATAATTAAACATCTCTGGCTTTATTTATATAGAACCTATTTAACATCATCACTGAACATTCCTCACTCCAATAGATGCAGTAAGTGAAGGACCCAGAAATCCAGTTAGCAAATTGGGCCTCAAGATTGCAGAACTATGATGTTATTATAGTCTATTTTCCAGAAGTAATTTATCAATGTTCTGACGGTCTTTTGTTGATGCCATTACTGGCATTTCGACCCCCAAAATCACTGAATGTATGATTTTATTGGCCAGCCTGAGAAATTGGAGTTGGAAACTCCTGAGGTCCAAACCCAAGATACTAAACTTGACCTAGGACATTCAAATCAAAGAGGGAATAATGTATAAGAAAAGCAACAAGAAATGTCTCCTTTATATCTGGCTTTTTTCTTAAATTAATGTTATTCTTGGACACACAACCGTGGGGCATGGTACAGTGAAAAAGATGTATTAATGGATAAAGAAGCGATGCCATTGGGATCAGAAGGTTGAGACCATCCAGGAAGTTCTAGAGGTCTGCATGAATTGTTGAACCAAAATCAGGCTTAGTCCTCAGTAACTACTTTCAGTTGTGGCTCCACCAAGTCCATTTAATGTTGTCAGCATCAATGTGGTAGGCCCTCTTCCCACCGAGTTACATGACCAAAGTAATATCCTATTAGCTGTGGGCCATTTGACCAAATGGTTCATATTAGTCTCCTTTCCCACTGTCACTGAAAAGGCATGGCCCTTTTTCTTCTATGATCCATTTTCACTCAGCATAGATGCCCCAGACTACTTTCAGAAGATGTGGTGAAATTCACCTCATAGTTTAAGTACTAACTTAAATTTCTGGTACTAACCAGAGTTTACAACCTCCTATAATTCTTCGATTAATGGGGCGGTGGAACTTTCCAAGGGAATTCTTGTTTCTATTTTGTAAAAGTTGGCCACCTCTGACCCTATGCACTAGAATCACTATCTACCAGCGCATTGCTCACTTACCAGATAATTTACCATTGAATAATCAAGATGAGCCTCTTTAGAGCTCTATATGGGTGTACCCCTGATTACCAAGTAGCATTCAGCCCCTACTCAATACCTCCATGCCTGAGAGCTCTGATTTGACCATGAGGGCCTTAGCTAATGAGATTGTCCAATTTCTAACCCTCGCCGCTCAGGGAATTGTCACCACCATAGTCTGGATACATCACAATTTATTGTTGGCTGATCCTTCTTACCAGATTTTCAATTAGGTGACATAGTCTCTTTTATAACCATTAACCTGAAGGTTGACAGATGAGCTCAACGTTCTTTGGTCTGAACGCTACAAGGTCACTTATAAGGTGAGCTCTGAATACTCCATTGCTAACTTAAATCAGGGGACAGTAGTAAACTGAGTACATGGCCAATTATGGCCTTATACCCCCTTTAACATAATCTTGAAGGGGCAGTTGTTGAAATCGAGATAATGAGCAAGTAAAGGTCCCTACTCCCAAATTGAGCCTTGATAAATTGACTCTTGATACCTCATGATTAAAACTTGACATTGAAGGCACCAATAGTAATTTCAATCAGGAAGCATCATGCACATGTGAATTGATGGATACGCCTTCTTTAAATGCACTCCACTTCCCAAACCTCAAAAGGCGTGTTGTTGATTTTAGGGTTTGTTTAAGCTCACAGGAGCGTTTTCGCCTAAAACCAACAATTAATAGCCGGAGAAGTTGGTTCTCAACTTCAGGATAAAAATTAGCGGATCAATCACTTATTTAATATAAATATAAGAACCTGAACTAAGATAAAATTTTAATTTTTAGGTTTTTATTAGTTACAATTGGAGGGTCAAGAAGCTACCCCTTTTAATAAGTTGATAGTAATGTTTAAAATGTTTTGGCTCAATATTTGTATTACTTAGTAAAATCATATTTATTTGAGGTAAGCCAACCAGGGGACAGACATTACCAATACTAAAACTAAAACTTTTGTAGCTTATTGATTGAAACAAAACGCTCAAAATGTGCAGATTGAATGAAACACACTGAACAAAAACATCTAACCGGGTGGGGCAGCGGAAAACCGCTTAACCAACTATGGCGGAAGGGGAGGGGAGATTAGGGGCTCCTCTTTGGCAGCAGCTTCCTCATCTCAGAGCAGGGTATGTGTCAAGGAGGATAGCAAGGGCATTGGGGCATTGGCGACATTTGGTTCAATATCACTAATGATTGGTATTTCATGGAAATTGTTAGCTAAAAAATGGCGCTGATATATTTGGCTTAAGCTTTTTCAGCTTTAATGTGGGCATCTGGGAGTTTAATAAATGTGGCAATATTGGCTCAGGTAATCTTAGCTTTAGGATTTTGTGCTAAAGTTACCACGTTCTGGATAGCATTGTTGACACTTTTGTGCAATTGGTTCACTGTGATTTTACTTTATGGTGAGGATTGAGGGGATAACAGGAGGGGAAATACCTCCTGTGAGCATCACCACTGATTTGGCAACAGCTTTGCGGAGGGGATGACAATCTAATGTGGCAGCTTCTTTGACTGCCAGCTGGTGGTCACTGCAAAATGATTTGGCATTTGGCTGTGGGGCATATAAACAAGGGGGGTATTTGGCGTCCCATCCTGCATTAACTAACCGCTAAATTTGCAGAGCTGGTTCTTTAATGAGATTACCTGATTTTTCAATTACAGCCAATTACTCCCATGGGTTCTGGTTAAATTGAATTGGGGAATCGGCATATGGTTGAGGTTTGATTGATTCATTGGAGGAAGCATGGGATTGAATTGGTCCAAGCGTTGATTGATTGGAGGAATTGTGTGTGGCACTGGAACTAGGTGGAGGCTGATTGGTGGCTGAATGGTGCAGCTGCAGCAATAGGCTTTGGGGAGGGGGAGGTAGTATAATACCCCATACCAGAACTGGTGTGGGTAGGCAGTGGATTGGAGGTTAGAGGACAAAGATCTGACCCATTGGGAGTAGCTAAGGAGGGGCACTTGAGTTTTATTGGTCCAACTCAAAACAGGATGGACATATCGTCCACCTGCCCTTGATGTGGGCCCTAAATGGATGGTTAGGAGAAGAAGGAATGATGGCGTGAGGGGGAATAGAAACAGCAATTTGCTAAATTCAGGGCTGATTGTAGCATATGCCCAAGGCCCTGAGAGTTGTGTGACCCCATTTGGGACCACAAATTGTAAGATGGGGTTGGAGCCATAGGCTGCCAAACTGTCCATCAGCTCCTGGTGGAGCACCGCAGGGTGTAGGTGGGTGGGCAAACCAGCAAATTGAACCACCAAAGTGGTATCTTCTGGGAGCTGGGTCCAAGTAGTGGGGAGAGGGGTACCCTGGAAACCCAGGGGCACAGTTGCTGCATTGGCGGCATCAGCTTCACATGTGAAGCCCAGATCAAAATACCCCTTATAGGGGAAGAAGTCAATAAAACTGGTGGGATGCATCACCGCCTGAGCCATTTTGATAATGACTTGGTCATGGTAAGGTAAAATTGAATTTTATTCAAGGTAAGCTGACCAGGGGATGGACATTACCAATACAAAAACCAAAATAAACAACAAAAAACACAAACCAAACGCCCTTAAATGAGTGGCAAGGCACCAAAACAAAAAGGAAAACTAACCTAACAGGTGTAGCAGTCATGAACTGCTTATCCCACTATGGCGGAGGGGGAGAGGGGATTAGGCAAATTATTGATTTCATCTTCACAAGTGAAGAGGCGGATCAAAGCTGAGAGCAAGGGGGTTGGGGCATCCACGGGATGTGGGTTGAGGAAAAATAGATAATTGTTAATTTCATTGTAACAATCTGGGCCTGGAGCATAGCCTCCAGGAATTTGGCAACATAGTGTTTGGCTTGTATGAGTGCATTGGGAAGCTGGGAAAATTTTGTGGTATTGGCTCTGGTGATACGTGTGGTGGGGAAAATTATTCCAGTGCAACAACTTGCTTGATAGCAGAGGTGGCAGTTTCTCTTAATTGTTCAATTTCCACTTTTGCAACCTCAGGGAAATTGGCAGGGAAATTGATTAAATGTAGCCCTTCATTAAATTCAGGGATAGAGAGTGCCATAGCTTTGCGGAGATGGTGGCTATCAGGAGAGGCCACTGCAGCCTCGGCAAGTTGATGGTCATTCAAGAATGGGGTAGCAGTGGGTTTGGGGACATATTTCTTGGTGGGAATGGGGCATCAAAATCTGAAGGTAGATACAATTCCAGATTATTGGAAGGTTGGGAGGTGGAACAATTTCCCCAGATTCAGTTATTTCATCCAATAAGTCCCAGGGATTTTGGTGGAGCATGATTGATTTGGAGGGACGTGGTTTTGGTTAGGTAAGTTTTGGGGCGTGAAATTGGTTGGATTGAATTTAGGTCCAAACCTGCTCCTGATTGGGTATATTGTGAGAAATTAAGCCAGCTTGGGCTTTGGTTACAAAAATTTTGCTGATTTTTGAGGGTTCAGCTGGAGGGGATGAGGCAGCCAAATCCCCACTCATACGCTGTTTGTGTGGCCTCATGTGTGGGCTTGGCAGATTTCGCATTTTTTGAATTGTAGCTACAGTTTTTTTTGGAATGATCCAACTCATGACAGAGGGTACAAACGGTGCAGCCGTTGTCAATATGAGCCCAAAAGAAATGATCTGGTGCAGATGAGATATGGGCACGTGGTGGGATGTTCTAGGAAATGGTTGGCTGGTGGAGGGTAATGGTGGCCATTGCCCATGGTGTCATTAACTGCTCAGCTCCGCTCAGGACCAGGAAGTGGAGTATGGGGTCTGTACCATATTTTGACAGCCCCATCATCAATTCTTCATAGAGTGTATGAGGGGGAATGTGCGAAGGAAGGTTTGTAAAGGTCACCACCATTGTTGTGTCACTGGGGAGGTGTGTACGGGTTGTGGTAATAGGTGTGTTTTATATATTAAGGGCATAGTTGCTGCAGCAGTGCGTCCTCTTCAGAGGGAAAACCAATATCAAAATAGCCCTTATAAGGGCGGAAGTCAATAAATCCAGCTGGTGAAAATGTGGTCATTTATAGCTAAATTATCGCTTTGTTAGCATATGGGAAGAGATGTCCATATTTGACTCAGAGGCAAAAGCGAATATTGGATCAGGGTAGGGCAAGTGGGTGGGGGCGGATTGGGTGGACTCATGCTAAGTGTAATAATAAGTCCCTTGGAGGGACAATTGGGCTTTGCATTAGGTGGGCTGGATGAGCCCATCCATAAATGTTTGCCTGCTGGGCGGAAAATGCTAGCAGGTGGCAGATCCGCTGACATAAATGGAAAACTGATACTGTGTAGGTGGCGATGTAAAATTTACCAGATGATTTTAATAAGTTTGCTCAAAAGTGATGTTGAGCGGAAAGAAAAGTCTTTTTTGGTAAGGTAAATTTTTCCCATAATCAACCTTGAGGCCAAAACACATGTTTCTATGGGGGAGCACCAGGGGGCAATGAGGCACCACTTGGGTATGAGCGAGGTTGGCATCAAGATCCTTGGGAGGAACAAGTTGTCCCAGGGGTTTGGTGTGACTGAGCAAGCCAGTCCAAGAATATTTTCCTGTCAGATGGAAGATGGTAGGGGGAGTTTTGCCACTGCCCCACACTGGGGCAGCTGGCAGAAAATCCAAGGACATCAGAGCAAAACTACAGCAGGCAGTCAAAATTTGCTTTTTTTCTGTAAGATTTTGCTTAGAAAGATATGCTGAGCGGAAAGTACTTAGTAAATTCTGAATTAGAAAATATGAGCTGTTGATTTATCATATCTCTTGAACTCGCCTCATTTGGGAGGAATGTCCAATTGAGGTTTGATGTAGGAAGGACTTGCCCATTAGGTAATGTGTTTGTAAATTTGACCAAATCAATGGTCTGGAAATTTTTTGCACTTGGTTGGACCCCTTCTGACCCTATAAAATGGGCTAGTTTCTACGGTGTAAACTGTTATAAAATAGAAGAGGCCTGGGGAGAAGCCTCCAATAAACTCCCTAAATTCAGCCAACAATTCGGTGTAATCCAACTGCCCAAACTCATTTTGTTTGCCCAATTGTTAATAATATTGTTACCTTAATTTAAGGAATTCCACTGGGAATCAACCAGGGTCTTTAGGGCAATTCTATTGTTGTTTTCATTTAAAACACTCTTTCAAAAATATCAGACTTGCAATTGTACTGACACATGGCTCCCACCATTGTGTTCACAAGGATGATGCAGATTAATGAGGGCATCAACCAGGTGGCCAATTCAGAAAGGAGATGAATATCCTGATCATATGGGGCCATGGAGGTCCTCTTGGCATTGTGTCCCCACTCAACCTATAGATATCAATTTTAAATCAATAAAGCAGTCTATTTCACCCCATCTCTTTATCTTTGTCAATCTCTCCGCTAGTTTTACAGCTTTGAGCCCATTTTAAAACTTGGTACATTCAAGAGAACTGTTAAGCCAAAATCCCTCTGTGGACAAACCAATTCAATCAGAAAACCTGAGCCACGAAATGCCATTGTGGCTGATTCAGTAAGCAACACTAGCCAAATGATGAATCAAGAAGAAAGCTGAAAACCTTTTGGAGTCAAGCCCTAAGCTAAGTCCAGTTAAGTTTGTCATAGGCTTTTTGTTGATCTAGGAATACAAGAACACCAGTGAAAGTAGATTTTCAGATATTAGCTACTGTATGGATGGAACCCAGATAATCCTTTGAGTATTAAGCAAATTGTGTAGGAGAGATTTATTCAGAGGCAACTTCCCCCAAGGCGCTTAGCCATAATTTTGGTAAATATTTAGGTATCAGTGTTGTTGGTTAGATAGGGTGCAAGTTTGTTAAATCCAACCTATCACCCTATTTAAATAAAGTTACCATATATGACTCTTAACCGTCAGGAAGGAGGCGTGATCCAACAGCATCAATCTATAGAGGTTAAAAGAAGGTTGGATTTGGTAGACAAATATTTTGGCAAATTCATAAGAAATCCTATCAGAGCCTGGGCATTTTTTGTGCAGTGCACTACAAACAGTGAGCCAGAGTTTGTTGCTCAAAATTATTTTTATTAAATTTTGGGTATTGGTGATGATGCATATATGTACACTAATGATGAATGATTCAATATTGGAAGTTGTTATAATTGGTTTGACCAACTATCTGGGTTATGTTATTATAACTATTATCTTTCATATTTTATCTAATAAGTATTGCAGATTTAACTGGGTCATAGTAATTAGTTCACCTCGTGACCCAAACTTTTATAGGTAGTAGCCTAATGTATTGTTTTACTATCAATTTAATTTTTAAATTTATCATCAACGCATCTCCTTCCCCTTAATATGTGGCCATTAATGCCATGACCTTGATTGCTTTTTGCCTCCTAATCTATGTTAGCATACTAATCTACATTGCCCCATGCCAGTGTAAAATCATTGGTATTAGGGTCCTGTATTTATTATGGCTATCCGCTGGTAATTTTACTGCATCCAGTGTACTGCATATTTTTATGGAAATGCCTTGAATCCTAGTTATTTGCTATCTGACTCAAATTAAATCATACAATTTTAGTCTATCATCCTTGGGTGCTACTTAGTAACTATGGAAAACACCAATGAGAACTCTGGTAGACATAAGATATCTGGGCGGGAGTGCCAGGTAAAAGTTTTTCCTGAAGAAGCTGGGAGAGCCATCTAGAAGGAATACCATTAGCGAGCTATGAGCCACTGGCAGTATTTGATACTACAGTGTGCTATCTTATATTCTTTATTAAGTCCCTATTTCTGCATATAAGGGGTTTTCGTTAGTTTTTGGTCAAGGTTACTGTCCTCATACAGTACCTTGTATTTAATGTGTATCTAACCTGTGCGTTGGAAATATGACATGGCTGCACCAATTTTGACAGCAGGCATGACTAGGTCAGACTTGTACAACATAGAGTAAAATTTATAATTTTTGGTGGACACCTTCTCTGGAATATCTGTGATGGAAGTTTCCATCCACTGAATCTGTGTAAAAGCCTTGGTAGATTAAGGAGAGTAAAACTGGCAGAAGAAGTAAGAGGAGCACTTTATCCCCCATTGTAATATATTTTTGCTTTTTATTAAACATTAATGCATTGTTGGTGTTCTCTTACAAATGCGCTTAATTAGGCGAATATTTTAACCCACTTGCAGCCCCATGAAAGGCTGTAACCTGCAGCAGGGACATTACTTTCCAGGTGATCCACTTCCTGTAAAGTGCGCCTAAAGACTACTGGGGCAGCATGAGAGTGCCATTATGATTTATGGTGAAGGTGAGATACTGAGCACACCTTAAAGTCCAACCACATGGTGAGAGAGTCAGCACAGAAAGAGTTATAAACACTTTAACATAAAGTCACTGTTTTGACTCGATTAGTTAATTCTGGTAAGGTGAGAGTGTCTGGGCAAAGTTTACTCCATCTGGGTTCCTGTGGAGATGGACGTAACTGAGTAGATGACACTTAAACGAGCCATTGATTGGAAAAGTTAATTTTTGAGGTGGCAAACTTGAAAATTTGGTGGCAAATAACTAACTATGCAATAATGAGGTCTATGCACAACATATACAGCAACTGATTATTGTGTACATGAGGGCGTGTCATGTTAGAAATAGAGAGTTGTGGTTGGGAAGGGGGTCATAGAGGCCCATGGTAGCCTTCAGGAAGCGAAGTTTAACGTGTCCCTGCAGGGGGTCAACTATAGAAGGCCACCAATCTATGTCTGGGATATCACAACAGTTCATGTCACCAACCACAAAGATATTAGAGCAAAGGGTAAGGAGAGCAACGTCAGAAAAAAAATCCAAGATGAATATTTGCACAGGGTGGGGCATAGATGATAGCAAATGTGTGCACCTCATCATACCACGAGAAGGTAATGGACAGTATGAGCTATTCAAAAAAGAATTTTGAGAAAATAGATCTAAAGCTACAAATTGCACATACTAACACCCCACAGTGAGGCAGCCAAAATGACAAAGTAAGGAGGATAATGCAACTCATGCCTTCTCCTCCCCTTGTGGACAGTGGGTTTCCTGTATTATCAGGATGTCCACGGGAGGTTTTTCAGGTAAATCAGTTTCTTGGCCCAGTACAGAGAGGCCTTGACTCCCACAATGTTCTAAGTCCCTACTTCCTTTGAGATATCCAGTACGCCTTAGGAGCAATTGAAAGACCACCATCCCTACCCTTAATTCTCTATGAACATCTTGACATCCCTAATTTGAGTACCATACTGGTTGAAGGGACTGAAGTGTAGTTGTAAAACTTCAAGGCTGCAGACTTGGGCACTTATTTAATTTTGGTAACACGTGTTTTTTTGTTATGGTGCACTTGTGGTGCACCATCAGCGGGTTCATTTACTTTGGTTAGAATTGGTTGGGAAAACTCAGTTCCAGTTTTTGCAAAGATTGCAATCATGGGTGTGCAAAGCCCTGGGTGGTGCAAACTGGCCCCCAATTTGGATTTGGTTAAGGGTTGGTGATTGGCACAACCTTACTAAATGCCAGTTTTATACTGGTCAGATGCAGAAAATTCTTCCTTGTCAGCCTTAATATGTTCAGGTGAGATGGAGATTGCCGCCTTAGAAGCTTCCTTACAGGCCTATTGCCTGCTTATGTTGTGAGAAGACTGTATCATTTGTAATATATTGACTGATTTTCCCAAGTGAAAGGCGTCAATAGTGTCAACTACCCATTTGGTTCAGTACTTGTTTCATCCACCATCTCGGAAACATACTCATATTTTTTCACGCCCTCTTTGACAGGGAAAGCATATTATTTGTGTTTTAAAGCCTGGCAGTAGGTGCAGATGGGCGGTGTATTATCCACTGTTTCTCAGAAAATTTAAGACAGCTTCCCATTGATTATGAGAGTAGCAGAACAGGAATTCTGGTGAAATCAGCTGCAGTTTCTTTTTCCATGGTGATTACCGTTATACCTTGCTTGTACTAAGGTTAGGCATAGTAGAAAAGCGTTCTAAAATAATTAAATAACTCTGAGGTAGGAAAAGACTAGCATGGAAGTGTTGCTAGATGACTTTATGATCCAAATGCATTGGAAGGTAATCAAATATAAAATAAAAACATTTAGGACTGTGTCAACGCGTGCACTTAATTGTAACCACCTGTTGACCCTTCAGGAAGTTGACCACAACGTGCACCCATAAAGTGTTATTTGCCTCTTCTGACGTTTGAAATCAAGGTCCAACCATCCATGGAGGGCAGTATGGGCTGGTAAAAAACTGCCTGAGGGAAATACTTATCTTGGTTCTTACAATACTTTTTTCTAAAGGGCCATCGACTTTATCACTAGAGAATAAAGCCCATGTTCAACTAAAGATAATAGTTGATAATAAGAATAGTATTTACTCATTATACTTAGCGCACACTTTCAAATATTACCGAATAAGCCACTGCAAGTTTTTTGTGCCTTTCCGCTGGATTCTATGGGTTGTTTATCAAACTTGAGAGGTGCAAATACTAGCCCTCTGCCTTTCAACACATTCGCCCAAGCCTTACCATGCTTTGGTTGCCTGCTCATCTCAAAATGATATATCATCAAACTAACAGTTTAAAATTGATTTGTTGCAACAAAGTTTGAAAAGTTAAAAGCAACGAGGAATTAAACTAAAAGAAGGTTATTTATCACTTTCTCAATTGTGAAGTTCCCCTTTTACTTAATATTTAAGACTCCTGCAAGTAGGATTATTCTTGTCTAGTATAGTACTCAGTTTCCACTTTGCTTTGCGATATTCTACCTCTGTAGGAAGTACAAATAACCTCACTGACTTATTGGATGCAGCAGAAGGCATACCCTCTATGCTATCAAGGAGGTAAAAATTAACCAGAATAAAAAAGAGTGGTTTCTACAAACATAACCCTTAGTATGCCCCTGAATTATCCTCAGCATATTCAGCTACTCTTTGGAAACCTAACCAACCAAGGTATCTTGGTCAAGAGACATCAAGAAATTGTGCAGATTCAATTACTTCCCATTGAGAAAATCACCAAGGTTATTAAATTAGTACTCACCTTGATTTCTAGCCTAACTGCTGACAATCTATTTTTGCCATTTTCTAAAGTCCAAATAGCCAATAATTAAAAGTGAGAGGAACTTGGGAAAGTGCACCAACTACTTGAAGACTATCAAGATGTTTACTCCATGTTAGATGTCAACTATGGTCATATGAAATACTGGACACATAGTATTGACGTAGGAGATTCAACATTAACATGATCAAAGCCATATAGGAAGTCTAAGGTAGAGAGCAATACATGAAGGATGATCTCAAATAGTTTATTGGATGTCATCTTACTTGTGCCCTCACAGAGACCATGATCATCCAGACTAGTAATTATATAGGAGAATAATGGTGGTCACAGTTTAGTTAAGAATTACAGGAAGCTTAGCAGTCTCACTAAGAATATTGGACAAATACTAGTCCAATATTGTGAGAATAGTGTTTAAGGTCATAATAATGATAAGATTGGCCAAAAAACTTTGGCCAATTATCGGTGGAACCCCTCAAATTAGGGTAATACATTTGTAGATGCTTCTCGGCCAAATAGCACAAGTTTGGGTAGTCATAATGCACTGACCATGCAGAAAAGTCAAGGGAGTCCATCTGATGTTTCTCCCCAGCCCACTTCTAGTTTACTTCAAACACCTAAGCGGAGACCACCCCCTTTTATAGGCTTAGATGAAGTCCCACAAGGTGCAACTAATTTTCCCCATGGTAGTTGGCTCAAGAATATCAAACCTTTACCTCACAGACTTGTCTTGCCTACTCTTGACCCTCCATTGGCCATTACTTTAAAGCAAGGCGAGATTTGAGAGCTTCAATAGGTTAAACACCCATATTTATTAAGTAGTTTTAATGCTAATATGGATTTATGCCTACCTTGCTTTGGGCCTTAAGTTTTTTAATACTAAGAAGTGAGATCGTATAGAGTTCACACTTGACCCCTCGCCAATCTAATAAAAACCACATAAAAAACAACTTTTTACTTAACAATGCTTTATTATTTTTATATAAATGGTTGGCAAAGTCGTTAAAAAGTAGTTATTATAGCAGAGGAGATGAATTTCTCTTGCACATATTGTTGAAATTCTGAAAGCAAAGCACCAGCAAGCATCCAAAACCCCCGAATTCCAACAAGTGGTGCTCACTACAGGGGGGCCTGTACACCACAAATCTCCTGTTTTAAAATGGCAACTTTATCAGAACCAAGGCTAGCTGCTTTAGAGCAACAATCATCCAGTTCTTTGTCATGCCTTAAAAGGCTTGAGCAGCACTCTTCACAAGGCCCTTATGAGACCTCCCCTATTATTCACAAACCTCCTCTCAAAGACAAGTTCACACCTGGTGAGAGCAGTATTGCCTCCTTCATCTTGTTTATGAATATGCTATGAATGAGGCAACTGACCATCAAAGACCAAATATACCCTACACTGCTTGAGTCGTATGGCTCAAGAGATAATGGTTCTACCATGGCCAACCTCAGCACCTGGGAGGAGGTTAAACAAGCACTTATTGAAGAATTTGGCTCCGCCCAGAGTTTACAAAGGCAAAAGCAGGCCATTATGTGCATTAGTCTGCAAGAGGGAGAATAGATCACCCCTTTTGTTGAGCGATTCTATAGTAAAGCTCAACCTCTACTGCTTGCAAAAATGTTATCCCTAAATGATGCCGTTGCAGATATCTTGGCCGAATTAGAATCTCATCCCTCCTTGGCAATGCATATTACTTCAGTTAAGAATTCCTTCAAAAGTATACATGATATCAAGGAAGCCTTGTTAGTGATGGCTGATATCTATGAACTTGACCCTACACAAGAAGCTATAAGGCAAGCATCTACTCTGACTCCTATAGCCTCTTTTACGGCTGTCTCCCTTTGAAAACCTGCTCCGGTGGAGTTGCCGCCACTAAATGCTTCTCCATCCTGTGATTATATCCAGTGGGTAATGGCAGTGACTGGTCAGTGCTCACCTCCATTTTCAGCTCAAAAAAGCCAATTGGTGAAGGAAGTCATCCCTTTGCCTTGACCTCCTCCTCTTTCAGATGGTCTCCTAGTGTGGATCAATTGTCACGTCCCATCAAGCCACTTTCTCTACCCTCTTTATCCTCTCCTCTAGTTGGCTTTCGTTCAAAACCCAAGACCATGGGGCAGACCAAACCTGGTACTGCAAAGACTAAAATAAATCCTTTGCAATCCCAACGCCTACTCAAAAGGGTAAAAAGGTGGATGAAAAATACCAAGGCCTATCCAGCCATAAGGGAATCCCTTAACCTACCTTACCTCCTACGGGCTTCTGATGTGCATTGATAACCCCTTTGATAATGAATCTGGAGTGGGTTGTGAAGATGACGACTACTATGCCTTAGATCCTCCCATTAAAAGTGGATTACCTGACAGGTTGAACCTGGAAAGGGTGGGCACAGCTAGGATACCCCGCCAAACGTATCACCATTAAGTTCTAAGAGGTTTTGAAGTTAATGAAACTGCCAGTGATTCTGATAATCTCATTGCTACGCTGATCTGATCCACCCACTGTGTTCACACCTTGCAGTCTATTGATGTTGTACCCCAAAACTGCTAAAATACTAGCTTCCACATTCCAGCTAAAGGAGGTCCTAGCTCTTTCCCCAACTTGAATGGGACTTTAACAAAAGTAGAGGTCGTCGTCAACAGAGTATGGGTCACAGATACTCCTGGCACTGGATCTCCGGTGAACATTGTGTCATCCAAACTCATGAAAAAAATTAATCTAGCCCCTGACTTTGACTACACCCAATAGTTTTGTACTGCCAGTCCCTCCAGCACGTTGCTATTGGTGCCTACTCTTCTTTGTCCATCCGTTTTTGAAAGCTCATTTTGTCAGCACAGCGGTGGCCTTGACTAATAATACCTATGATATACTCATTTGGACATTTTATGTTCGAGTATGAAGGGATCATTAGCTTGAAGCAGGGCTATCTCTTCCTTCTTAACTACGAAGTTCCCTTGATTATGACCAACAATGAGCTAATTAAAAAAAGGAATACGCCTGCACCATTGAGTATCTCTCCTCCGCCTTATCCATACACTACATGATGGCAGGACAAAACATCAAGATGTTGCCTCCATCAGTGGACGCTTTATAGGGAATCCCTTTTTTATGCATTCAAAAGAGGTTTCAATTTAGGTGGGTGAACAAAGGCTAGTTGACACTAAGATTACCTTACAAATCCCACCCAATTGCTTATTGCATCTAATCAGTCTTGACGGAGTTAGCCTTTAAGAGACCAGAGTATTGCTAGTTGTGCTAGACCCAGCCTATCAGCGACAAATTAATCTCCTGCTGGTGAATCTCACTAAGAAGGACATGGTCGTCAAGAAGCATCAAGAGATCGGGAGAGGCCTACTAATTCCCATTGAGGACGTCCAACAAGTTCACTGTATCAGATCTATGGCAGATATGGGCCTACCTGCTGATCAGTCGTTATCTAATCTGCTCAATGTTCATATCTCTGATAATCTAACCCCTTCAGAGCTTAATAAAGTTCATAGTTTATTGGAGTCCTATAGTTACATTTTCTCCAAATCTGATACTGAATATGGACATATGGAGGGTTTGACTCATACAATTGACGTCAGGGATACTCACCCTATTTAATCCAACCCTATTGCAAGTCAAAAGTAGAAGAGTTACAGATGCAAACAGAGCTCAAACTTTGCTGAATGCTGGGTTGCTGGTGCCCTCTCAAAGTCCTTAGTCGTCCACACTTCTGTTAATAAAAAAGAAATATGGAGGTCATCACGTAAGTATTGACTACCACAAATTGAACAACCTCACAAAAAAGGATATCTATCCTTTTCCCCAGATTGATGATACCTTAGCCCAACTCTCCAGCTCTAACTTCTTTTCCGCCATGTACTTGGCTAGTGGTTATTGGCAAATGGACCTTTCTACCCAAGATCAGGAGAAATGAGCTCTTATCTGCAGTGAGGGTCTCTTTCAACCAACCCAAATACCTCAAGGGCTTTGCAACGCACTCGCAACTTTCCAGAAAGCCATGGACCATATCCTGCAGGACCCAAAGTTAAGTTGCGTCATCTTTTATCTTGATGATTTATCAGTGTTCTCCAAGGCTTCCAACGAACATCTCACTTACCTTAAGTAGGTTTTTCAGTGCCTACGAGAGTCTAATATCAAATTAAAACCCTCCAAATGCACCTTTTTCCAGAGGAAATTAGATTTACTTGGACATGCCATCTCTCAGGAAGGAATCCAAACCTACAGGATAAGGTTGAAGCCATAGCAAAAATGCCTCCCCTAAGAATCTAAGAAATATTCAGGTATTTCTGGGCATGATGGAGTATTACCATCAGTTAATCCCCAAGTTTTCCCAGCTCAGTGAGCCCCTTGTCCGCCTCTTGGCTAAAAACACTCCTTTTCATTGTGGTTCTGAACAAAAATTCGCTTTTGAGACTTTGAAGGAGCTATTGCAAAGAAGGCCAATCCTCGTTCACCCTGATTATATCAAGCCCTTTATGTTGTTCACAGATGCCTCCGATTATGCTGTTGGAGTTATCTTGGCACAACTGGGTAAGCATGGGGTCAATCATCCCGTGTCATACTTCAGTAAAGTGCTTTCAAAGGCTGAACTTCTACAGCGTCACTGAGAAGGAGTGCCTTGCTGTCCTGCTCTCTGTTAAGTACAACCGCCCTTTTTCATATGGGACTTTCTTCAAAGTGGTTACCAACCATGAATCCTTAAAGTGGTTGCAGAGTATGAAAAACACCACAGGAAGGTCGGCTTGCTGGAAATTTAAGCTCCAATATAACGCCATTACAAATGAGCATTGGGCTGGAACTCACCATATTAAAGATTATGGGTTGATGCGGTTTTCTGTCCTTAACTTAGACAATAGTGAAGCTGAGAGGTTACATAACTCCTAGTGACTCCTGATGCATGGGCTGATGAGGACGAACCCGTACAAAAGATGCTAGCTTTGCATTCCCTAAATACCAAAGTGGAAAGTGGAAAGCTATAAAAGAAAGTAGCGGTAAACTGATTGCCCTATCTCCGACCATCAGAGTGAGTACAAGTGATCCTGGAGTCTCACACTATCCTGGGGCATGGCGGTGTAAGAAAAACCTACAAGTAGATTAAAAAGCATTACTGGGAGGGCATTATGAAAACTTAACTAAAGCCCAGGATGCCTTCCTGACTTGTAAAAAGCAGTCCAGCATTAAGACCAAGTATCAATATCAACTTACCACCCCTAAACAGCCTTTCCGCACAATAAGTCTCAATGTGATTGGCCCTCTACCCCAGACTACTGGGGAAAATTGATATATACTGGTAGGTATTGATCACTTCTCAAATGGGTTATGCGGTTGCTCTTCCTTCCCAGACCGCCAAAGCTACTGCCACCTTTCTCCAACAACATATTTTCACCTGCCATGGTTGTCCCCAGGTCCTGCTTTGTGATAATGGGAAGAGTTTTACCTTATGGGTAATATAGCCTTTAGCTACTTTCATGGGGACGCAGCAACTTTTCTCAGTCCCTTAAATCCTTCAACGGATGGTACTGTGGAAAGAGAAAATGGAACCCTGGTTTCCATATTATGAAAGATGGTACAGCTCAGATCCCCTACACTGGGATTAATTCTTACCTGGTGTCCTCATGGCCTACATATCAGCTACCATCAAATCCTTAAAATGTCTCAATTTTCACATATTATATGGTTGAGAACTAGGAGTATCAGCCCTGCTAGATAAAAACGTCTTCTTTGGTAGGACATATGATCCTGAGAAAGCTCTAAAAATATTGTCACAACGCATCATCCAACTGCAATCTGATGCCATGACTTCTCGCTAAAACAGTCACCAAAAAAGGGATAACCACAAATGAACATAGGAAGCTTCTCCCTTCCTTTCAAGTGTCAGACTTGGTGTTGTATTACCACAATTGTATCACTTCCAGAAGTGAGAAGCTTTGGTTTAATTAAGAAAGACCCTTTTAAGTCACTTATAAGTGAGGGGATGGGTACTCCATTAAGTCCCTTGCTACTGGAGTTAATGTCAACCAAGTCCATGGTCGGTTCTTGCACCCTTATTCTCCCCTAACACTCTTGAAGGGGTTAATGTCAGACAATTACAAGTCCAATACTGTGAGAAGAGTGTTTTAGATGAAAATAATGAAAATATTAACTAAAAGACCCTGGCTGATTTTTGGTGGAACACCTCAAATTGTTGTAATACTTTTGTATACGCTTCCCAGCTAAATAGCAAAAGTTTGGCTAGTCAGATTGCACTGGCCATGCAGAAAAATCAGGGGAGTCCATCTGAGGTTCCTTTCCAGCCTACATCTAGTTTACTAAAGACTTAAGCGGAGACCACCCCCTTTTATAGGCTTAAAGGAAGTCCCACAAGGTGCAACTATTTTCCCACACAGCGATTGGCCCAAGTATATAATTACTTTACCTCATGGACTTGTCCTACCTACTCTTGACCCTCCATTGGTCATTACGTTAAAACAAGGCGAGATTTGAGAGCTTCAATAGGTTAAACACCCATATTTATTAAGTAGTCTCAAAGCTAATATGGATTTATGCCTATCCTACCTCAGGCCTCGAGCTATTTTTTTAAAAAAAAATGAGATTGTAATAGGGTTTGCTCTTGACCCCTCGCCAATCTAATAAAAACCACATTAAAATCAACTTTTTACTTTATTAATGCTTTATTATATCTGTATAATTGGTTGGCAAAGTCCCCAAAAATGTAGTTATTCTATTAGTAGATGTCATGTTCACATGACTTTATTGAAGGAATCAATGGCTAAGATACAGCTGGGCGCCAAGATTCAAAAAATTTCAAGATACAGGACCTTCTTGAATTAAGGCATACCTTGGACCAACTTTGGGTGCAGGCCAGAAATGCCCATGTTAGTTCAGAAGAAGTGTGAGTTGCCCAGAAATGTGTAACGGCCATAGCATTAAAACAGACTTGCTACCACTTAGATAATGGAAGTTCAATTCAATTACTTAGTGAACGGGGGTTTAAAACCAGTTCAATTTATGAAATTTCCAACTTACGTTGGCCTTGACTTCAATCAATCACTCAAGTTCAGTTGATATCAAGGTACATTACCCTGTTGAATGGAAGCTTGCATTTATTAGTGCACCAGGGATTATTACTACTATCACCAATTGATTATTTCCCCAAATTAGCTTAAATTGTTTGCTCAATACCAACCTTTCTATTTGGTCATCTATATCATTAATAAAAACCCTTGTTAGTTTACTTTTTTATATGTTAACTTGGGCAAACCTGTGCGCAGACCTCTTTGAAGAGGTCTCACAAAATGTTAGCCAATTTATTTGCATCAAATTATAACTACATCAGGGCAACGCTGGGCCGCCATGGTTCCCTCCATACCGAGGCACCTGAGCACTCTAGCCCTGATCAAAGCTTATATATGGACAACCTTTGGGGACCACCCAAGTCTTGTTGTTTGTTTGATCTATATTAATCTTTGCCCTGTTAAACACCCTCACCCGATGTTACTTTATCTCAAGCACCCTCTGCGGGGCTATCCTTCCCTTAATACTGATACTAGTTCTCTTGCGTTGATACTGTGCCTTGTGAACCAACTCGCTGGGAACTGGAGAGCTATAGACACTCTCCTGATAGTAGAGATTGAATTTCTCCTGCACATATTGTTGCAATTCAGAGTGCAAAGCACCAGAGAGCATCCAAAACCCCTGAATTCCAACAAAGAAGTACAGCTATTTGATTCCACAAATTGATGATGCTCTGTCCTGACTCTCCAGCTCAAATTACTTCTATGTGATAGACCTTGCCAGGGGATATTAGCAGATGGATCTATTGCCAGAGGACCAAGAAAAATTCGCGTTGATATGCACAGAAATATTATTTTAAACTACCTGGCTCCCTCAGAGATTATGAAATGCTCCCACTTTGTTTCAATAGGCGATGGATCACATCATGCAAGATTAAATTAAGATGTACAATAATATACTTAGATGACATAACGGTGTTCTCAAAAAACCATTACCAATAATTTAAACTCCTTGAGTCAGTTTTCCAATAACTTATATAATCCTGTCAAACTAAAGACTGCAAAGTGCACCTTCTCCCAACATAATTGTAATTTTTAGGACATGCCAGATCACGGGTTGGAATCTAATCCTTGTATGATAAGGTTGAAGCTATCCTAAAGGGTGCCTTAGCCAAAGAGCCTCCAAGATATACAGGTATTTTTGTAATGATGAATTACCATCATAATACTCCTAATTTCGCTTAACTCACCGACCTTCTTGTCCATTTGCTTGCCAAAAACACTCATTTCATTTGGGGAGTATAGAAAAGAACCACAAATGAGACCACAAGGATTTTTTTGAAGATAAGACAATTCTATGACATTTGTACTATGGGAAGCCCTTCACCCTAGTTACAGACACCTCTGAATTAGCTGTGGCCATTCTCTCACAACTAGCTGATGAAAGCATTGACAATACGGTGTTCTATTAAGCAAAACTCTTTCTAAAGCTGAGCGAAATTACAAATTAACAGAGAAAGGGTGTTAGCTGCTCTACTTGTGGTGAAACATTTCCAGCCCTTCTTGTATGGCATAAGCTTTACAGTTATTACATATCACGCCTCTTTAAAGTGGCTGAATACATGAAAGATCCAACAGGAAGACTAGACCATAGGGCTCTTAAACTTCAGCACTATGTCATGAGCATTGTCCATTGAGCTGAAACAAAGAACATGAACGTAGATGGACTGGCCGGATTGCCCCTATTACATTTAGATAACAGTGAATAAAACAGTTACACGACCTATTAATGAAGCCAGACTCTTGGAAGAACAAAGATGAGCCAAATAAATTGTTGAACTGACATGCACAAAATATGAAAGTTCACAATATATTATTATACAAGAAAGTTGGAACTGACTGGCTACCTTACTTGTGACCTTCAAAACGGGTACTAGTGATAATGGAATCCCACAATACATAGGACATGGAGGAGCCAGAAAACTTATGAATGGATCAAGGTCCAATTATATTGGTAAAAAATACTGGACTCTGTAGTGGAAGTCTTAGACGAATTTATAACCTGTAAAAAACAAACGCTGAGAAAGGCCAAGTACAATTATCAGCTAATGACCCCTCAGCATCCATTCCATCTCATCAGTTTAGATGTCATAAGTCACCCGCCTGAGTTTACAGGCGGAAATCAATGCATCCTTGTAGGGATTTATCCTTTTACAAAGTGGGTGAAGCAATGCCATTCCTGCGCATATCATCATTTTTATAGCTAACTTTTTTATAGTAAGTCAAATTTACTAGTCATAGTTGCCCGCAGGTACTGCTATGTGACAATTTAAAGAACTCTATTTCAAGAGTTGTGAGAATCTTAGCTATGATCATAAGAACTCAATAAATATTCTCAGCGCCTTACAATCAAACAACTAATGGGAATTTAGAAAGAGCAAATGGAATTTTAGTTTCAATATTATGCAAGATGGCTACCACCAATCCATTACTTTAATATCAATATCTCCAAAAGATTTTGATGGCTTATAGGGTAAGTATCCTTTTTATCATCAAAATTTTACCCTTCAAAGTCTTATACTGAAGAGAACCTGGTATTCCAGCTCTGTTAGCCCATGAACTCACCAGTGATAATACTGAAGAGCCTGAAAAAGCATTAAGAAGATTAGTTTTAAAGTTTATACAGCTTCAATTATAGACAATAACAAATCTAGCCAAGACAATTACAAGAGAAAGCCTACTATCATATGCATACTACCCACCTTTGTCTGATTTTGAGATTTTAAAGTAGTCTAAAACAATAATTGTATAGCACCCCATAGAGAAAGACATAATTAATCTGAAATGGGCTGTTAATTCTCAGCGTAAAGGCTTGATTCCACAAAGTCAGTTTTCACAAGGTATTAGCCACTGAACAACTAAATTGGACAATATGAAAATTGCCAACTTCAATAAACCCAATAAATCTATATATGGAGCAATCTCCCCTATTCATCCTTTATTAATCTTAAACTAATCGCAGACTTATCTGCAACAACCTAATCACAGGAAAAGACCTCCCCTTCAGTCCTCCATTTGACTCTTTAAATCTTGGTTTCCCAAGCCGGATTCATCCTCAGCTTGGTAGTCTCCTATTTGTTTTCCCTTTTCTAGAAGTTCTCATTTATATCAAAATCTCGGTATAATTTCCCCCAATTCACCAAATGGTTGACACTCTGATCAATTATTATCCATATACCTTTTCTGTCAATCTTGAGACTCATCTCAATTCCCACTCCAATCTTCTAGTATGTGTAGCATATCATCCAGTCATATCAACTTCACAACATTACGCCCCCCTTTGACTGGATGATATGCTCTTACTGCTTATATGCTTGAAGGAACTTTGGTGAACTTGGTTGATATTCTGATCCCCGCAGGTTCCTTAATAGTGTAGACATCCATGCCAGTCTTCTCAATTATCTCAAATGGCCCAGACCAGATGTTGGTGAGCTTGTTTTTTCACCCAAATCCATGCTGGTCGTCGAAAAAGACATGGTCTCCTACAGAGAACAGTGGAAGTCCACTTCGTCTCTTCTGATTTGCTGCCTGATCACAAATCTTATTGACCAAACTAGTTTAGTAGGCTTCTCGTTTTTAGCTTGATCAATATCCATAAGAGTCTTCAAAGATCGCTGAGGGTCCACACCACCAGTGTCTACTACACATGAGTAAAGCAAGGCAGGCAGAGCCAGATGTTGACCATACAACAGTTGGAAAGGGCTCTTACCAGTGGACAAATGGTAGCTGATATTATATGCAAACACAGCTGTAGGTAGAAGAGTACTCCATTCCGAGGGTCGATCCTTTACCAATTTATGGAGTATGTTCACTAGGGTTCCATTGACCCGTTCCACCATTCCATTTGATTCTGGATGATAGGGGGTGGTCAAAACCCCATGGATCGCCATCAACTCGTTAAACTTAGGCAGGATGTGTGAAGTGAAATCAGTTCCACTGTCCATTAGAATGAATTGCGGGCAGCCATGTCACTGTATAACACAATCCATAATAATCTTGGCAGTGGTGACTGT
The DNA here is from genome assembly GCA_022478985.1 of Massospora cicadina. Classification (NCBI taxonomy): domain Eukaryota; kingdom Fungi; phylum Entomophthoromycota; class Entomophthoromycetes; order Entomophthorales; family Entomophthoraceae; genus Massospora; species Massospora cicadina. The sequence continues at coordinate 86,962 of JAKSZP010011854.1, forward strand.
GCCCAAGTTGCTAATAGCCCTGGCCTCCACCCATCAGGTCAAATGATCAATGGCAATGATTATATACTTGGATCAAATTGGCGCTAGTCAGCAGAGGTCGCACTACATCAATGGAAATGATGTGCCAGGTGAACCAGGTTTAACCATCTGGTATGTGGTCTTCTTGCAGAATGGCTTTTCCACTTGACACTGATGGCAACGACTAACTGTTTCCAATATGTTGTAATGCATGCTCTCCCAGTAGTAACGGGTTGCAAAAACTCCAACGTTTTTCACAATCCTTCATGTCCTACAGCCTGATGAGCATCCATAATAATCGTGGGTCTAGCTGAAGGTTTAGGCAAACTCAGCGTCAAGTCTCCAATCTGCTTATATAGTTCCCCCTCACATAGAAAAGTATCCTGCCTGAGCCCATCTAATACCTTGATCACCTGCGGCGGCTCATCATGGTATTTTTTTACCACCATATTCTCATACATTATATCAGCTAAATCCACCATAATAGCAACCGTTGGCAGTTGGGAAAGACAATCCACATTTTGATGTTTTACTCCCAGATGGTGTATAATCTTGAAATCATACGCCTGGAGCTTTAGTGCCCAACATGCAAGCTGTCCTTCCAGTTCACATAGATTCTGCAGCCAGCGCAAGGAAGCGTGATCCGTCACTACTTGGAATCTTACCCCATGTAGATATACCTGAAACTGTTTGTAAGCGTAAATCATTGCCAAACACTCTCACTCAGTCATGGTGTAGTTTTGTTTGTGACAGTTCAGGCTTCGACTACAAAATGTGACAGGATGCTCCACGCCATCATCATACTTCTGAGATAATACTGCCCCTATAGTGAAGAGGGATGCATCTGTTTGTACTATGAACTGTTTGGAAAAATGGGATATTTCAAAAGGGGTGCACTTGCTAACACGTTCACAACACATCAAAAGCATTATGGCATTGTTCCATTCAATTGAAAGAGGCATTTTTCTTTAACAACTCAAAAAGCGGGGCCCTGATGCAACTGAAGTTGGGAATGAACCGTCAGTAGTACCTGACCATCCACAGAAACACTTGAATATCCCACTTATTAACTTTCAAGTCACTTTGCTTATCACTTCCACCTTTGCTGACTGCGGTTTAAGCCTGTTTGAATCCACTACAAACCTAAGGTATTCTAATTGTTCTTTAAAAAATGACACTTCTGATGTTTTGTTTTGATATTAATGATAGCGAGGCGATGAAAAACTTGTTCCAAGTGGACAAGTTGCTCTGTAAACGTCCTCAAGACCACAGTGAAATCATTGAGATAAACTAAGATGCAGGACAGCTTCAAGTCACCTAAAATCGTATCCATGGCACGCTGTAATGTAGCTGGGGAGTCGCACAAACCTTGTGGAATGCGAGTCAGCTAGAATAACCCTTTCATTTTTATGATAGCGCATTTCTCCCATTCTGCTGATGGAAAATCAATCTTCCAATACCCCAAGGTCAGATCCATGGCGGAAAAATAATTTGCCCCACCCAATTGGTTCAACGCGTTGTCAATCTGCGGAAGAGGGTAGGAATCCTTTTTTGTTACACTATTGAGCTTGCATTAGTCAATAACCACCCAATTCATGCCATCTTTTTTCTTTACAATGAGAACCAGCGATGCCCACGGACTGTTTGACAGCTCTAGCATCCCTTGCATGATAAGTTTATACACCTCGTCTGAGACAACTTCTTCCACCGCCTTTGATCATCTAATAGGTTGCAATAAAATGAAAGGGTGATCCCCCATACCTATCCAATGTACCACCCCTTGAGCGCACCCCAAATCATGATCATCATGTGCAAAAATATCCCAATACTTTCCAAATAAGGTCATACCCTTATCTTGCTGTTCCAATGATAATCTGGTAAGTGCTTCCCGCGGAACCTCTGTCAATATGCCAAACAATGAGCTTGTCAGTAGTCTGAGATCCTCCCATGAGCTGAAATCATGAATATGGCAAACTTTATCTATAAAAACTAATTGTAGGTAAGCCACCACTTGGTGCCGCTGGATCGTTATTTTCTCCTTCTGTAATTTTGCTAGAGGCACCTTCACCTCCCTATTCCCAGGGAGCAGTAGCCCTGGAGCCACATGTGGTTCAGGCTGTGAGTGGTGGTGAGGCCCCATAATTTCCCCATAAAGCCCTTTATAGATGTCATTTTTGAACTCAGTTCCTACTATGCACTGATGTCCAGATGGTAGGCTCAAAGCGCTCGCTGCCCAAAGCGGAATCCCTTTGTACTCATTAATCTGGTTGAGAAGGGATCTGGTTCACTGCTTCATTTGCCAAAACCATACAGGAATCACTCTGTTTCTGTACACTAGATTGATTTGACTAGAGCGGAATGGATCCGTTGGGATTCCACAAGAGGTAAATTAAACGGGGATCTGTTGTCCAAAAATATTAGGAGTTTTCTCCACCATGTTTATCACAACATCAAATTTCCTCATAAATGCTGCGCCAATTAACATGTCATAGTTGTTGTTTGGCAGAACCACCACTGGAGTGGAAGCCCAAACAGACCCAAATTGTAAAGGAAACGCGCTATATGCTCCTTCAGATAGAGTGCTATGCATCCCCACGGTCCCGTATATTACTTGATGGTCCACATCTGGTTTCAGCAAAAGCTTAGCCACCAACCTGGTAAAAGCTATGTTCAGAGGGTCCCCATGTCTATGATAGCGCAGATTTTTGTGTTTTTAATGAAAATGTCGCAGTAAGTGCATTCCAAGTAAGAAGAACCATCAGTGTTTATTAAATGTACATCCAAAGGCTTTGTGCTACTAAGAAAGGAGGAAATGCTCCTGCTGACATGAAAATACTCACTAGCAATTTTCTCAACTGGAATGACTACTTTAACCCCTACTAAAGAGGCAATGTCTGTCGTGGGATCTGCATTGCTCATGCTAGTTTGTTCCAGGATCTGTCACGCATATGGCTTCTTCACATCCTGGCGGAACTCAGATCTTGAGGGTGATTTTTTACTCTCTGGAATGGAAGCAGGGGTATCTGACAGAAGCTGTTGGTATAGCAAATCATCCGGCTGAGTCCTGAATCCTACATGAAGATATTCTTGGGAATTGTTAGGGACAATTGAACTAGACTTAGCGGAGGTAGAGCTTCCCATCTCTACTCCACTCAAGCTTTTCCCTACTTGATCTTATCAATTGGCATTGCATACACCTATGGTTTGCTAGGACGATTGCCCGCATAATGCCCTCTTTTTCTGCACTGGAAGCAAGTATTCATAAAAGGTTCATGTATATAGCTTGCAGCGGAAGGACCAGTTTGAAAATTGACAGTATGGTTTTAAGGTCATGGACGAACCGGTGGAGCATATATAGGCCAAAAAGGGTCCACTGATTTGTATGATGGACGAATATGTTCCAGCGATTGATAGCTTGGTCACTGCGGCCCATATCCTGAAGAGTTTGGTGTGGAGACAGCAAAGGTCTTTTTGGGCTACATTAGGTGTGCTGATCATGGTGGAGAGTTGACGTAAGGTGTACATGATTCAAATAAGTCCTGCATCTCTGTCTAAAATGTGAGATATAGCGTTATGTAGTTCCCAATATGGTTTGATGGCTACCATCATCACTATACCGACATCCTCAGCAGATAAAATGTTAGCTCCAAGTAGTACATGTGCTTCTGCCAAGAAACGTTCAGCAAATTCTAGCAGGGTCTCATTTTGGTGGAACTGTACAGTCAGGAAGTCAGCCTTTCGTTGGGCCATCTTAACCGCTCCCCCAAACAGCTGTAGAACAATCTTTTTAACTTCATTGTAGGATATCAAGCTAATTGAAAGGTAGCAGGTAACTTGATCAGCGCTTTCCACATCTAGTGCGGACAGCAACAGTTTTGCTTTCCACCAATAAGAAGCCCTTTCCACGGCAAATTTAAATCACCTAAAGTAACTGTGTAGATTTCTGTCGCGACTGAAGGGAGGTAATTTCTCAAATTTGAACATCTTTTCCTTGCTCTGGGCTCCTGCCACAAGGAGTAGGCGAATTGGGTCTTGAGCGACTAGGGGAACCACCCCCTTGTGAACTATCATACAGCCAGGTGGATGGAATTGAATCCTCTGAAATGGAATTAGAAGAAGTAGTGTCTCACATGAGGTCCATTGCAACTTCTGAGGGATACTCGTTGGCTAATATGTAGCATTCTTCCCCAAAATCGCCACTAACTGCACCACTTCCCCTAGCTCCAGTGTGCTTTACAAAATGTTTGTTGATTAGCTGTTCCATTTTAACCAAATAGCATCTACAACGTCCATCCTGGAATTCCTGTTGCAGTGTCTCATATTGATGTTGCAACTCCTGGCAGAATTCCTGCTCAACTTCCAGTTTCTGCTCCACTGCTTTTAGTTGTGAGAGGACATCTTCTACTATGTTCTGCATTTGTTCATGCTACCAGCTAGCATTACCCGCTTGTTGATTAGCGTCATTTATTTGGTTAAGGAGGGCGGCTTGTTCCCATACCAATTCCACATTGTCCCATCAAAGGGTATCAAGCCATACTTGCATGTCTGCATACTCTCTCATCTCACTGATCAGAAGAGGAAAGGCTCAACTGCGCTCAGCTTTGCTAACAACTTCCAGTTGTGTAGCCCAACAGATTATCTGGAGATATTTGGGGGATGTCAACCAAAATGATTAGTGTGTTATCTGTCTTCCACTGAATACTCCACTCGATGCAAAGTTGGCTTACTTCAGCTGCTACAGAAACAACATGATCTGTCACTCGGCATTCCATCAGTGTTATCTCTTCCCTAAGCTGAGCTATCACGGCTTCAAGCACTTCTGCCCATTCTGCTAGATCTGTCATAAAGCACTCAGTATTGCTTCCCAGTGTTGTCACATCCTGAATTTATTCCGCTGATAGACCATGCTGATTCAACAGTTCTCCTATTACCCAGGGTAAATTTAAATTTTACTGTGGTACCAAGACGTCCAACTGATGGCGGACATCCTCAACACAATGGTCCATCTGTACCAGCGCCCCCTGCACCTCTGAAAAAGAGCAATCAAGGCGGTCGAGCAGGAGGCGAGTATTGTTCTGCTGTGCTTGAGTGAACCACATTACATCCCCAATCTCTATATTGTGGCGAGCCAGCACACACAGTAGCTGGTGAATAGATGGTTACAAATAAGTGACTAGATACTCCTCAATTCTGTGGGTACCAAGATAATGAGACAACCCCATTGTAGTCATGTCCGATTAGGACATGTACAAGGCGTAGCAGTTTTCTTAGTCTCATTACTTATAAAACAAACTTAAGGCATGCTCCCCTACCTCATCTTCATATAGCCTATACCCTCACAACAGCCATTCCATAATATCCCGCAGCTGCTGAGGGGTCACATTTGTGGAGTGATCTTATTGGTCAGCTGTCAACTCAGGGCAGTTTGCTAATTGCAGATTGACCATAAATTCTTCATCACCCAGCTCAGTTACAGTAAATAATACTGGTTTGTCATTAGGTGCTTCCCATGCTTCTTCAGCATAACACGTGCAGAATCAGATCAAATTTTGTCATAAATAATGAAGGCTCGCCATTTTATCCTATCATCGAGGACCTACAGTTGACCAGTGGCCCTTGTAGTGAGCACAACTGTTAATTCTCAGCGTAAAGGCTTGATTCCGCTGAGTCAGATTTCACAGAGTATTAGCCACTGAACAACCAAATTAGATAATATGAAGATCTCCAACTTCAATAGAACTTGATAAATTATATATGGAGCAATTGCCCCTATTCATCCTTTATTAACCTTAAACTAATCGCAGACTTATCTGCAACAACCTAATCATGGGAAAAGACCTCCCTTTCAATCCTCCATTTGACTCTTTAAATCTTGGTTTCCCAAGCTGGATGCATCCTCAGCTTGGTAGTCTCCTATTCGTTTTCCCTTTTCTAGAAGTTCTCATTTGTATCAAAATCTCAAAAATATTCCTCAATTCGTTGAATAATCGACACTTTTATTGATTATTATCCATATACCTTTTCTGTCAATATTGAGACTCATCTCAATTCTCACTCTGATCCGCTGGTATATGTATTATATCATTCATTCATATCAACTTCCTGACATGAGCCATATGCTATAACCCACAAGCGTAGGGACAATCTCTTTTATAAGTCTAAAAAACTGCATAACTATCAACTGTATATATAGCCAATTCTTACGTCAGTATTCCACTGCCAATATTCTTGAGGGGTGATGTTGGATATCAGGATATTGGACATGATGGGAAGAATATTAGGCAATTGACAACCTCACGAGAACAATGCCTAGACACAAAAAGGGGCTAAAAGAAGTCACTTTTATTAATTATATGGGAAAATCATTAATTGGTAAGGCTCAATTCGAAACTATAAAAATTCAATTGGACTAATTTGAGCCCAATATACTTTGAGATGAAATCCTGCCTAATTAAAACAAAGGATCATTGAAATGTCAGGTGACCATTACAATAGATGACACACAAGGCAGTTCTTTAAGACAAACCTGCAAAGAGTAAAAGTCAAGAATCTGCCCACCAATCAACATAAATGATACCAAGTCTCATTTAATTTGGTACACTCAATATACTTTTTCGCCCTATCAAAAATATGCTATAAAGGCATTGGTCAATCTGGATACATCGCCTAACCAAAAGCATCCATTCCAGTTGTCTCTATTATTTTTGTTAATCTTTTTGCTTACAATCTTATATTGTTAAATGTAAGTATCAAAACCCTTATTCTATACTAAAATAAAGTAACGTCATTAATTCTATACCTCTTTTCGTTATTTGATTTCAAAAAGTTCTTTTTCCATACTTATCATAGGATGGATACTCTAGCTGACGGGACCTAAGCATGTCTTGGCACACTCAAAAATAGATACTATAATTGCCATGAGTTCTAGACTGCTTCAAGTATCTATTGCTGAGCTTCACAGGTATGGCATCATCAAGCCACAAAAGTTGAAAGCCCAACAATTATCAATCCCTTCTGATGGAATCTGATATGAAGGGTTATGGTGTACTGGCTACATTTAACTTTCCTATTGTTTTTGCATCTGTTTTGGGTGTTGGAGCTTCTGACCATCCAAAAACTTTACAGACTTCTCCTTCTGAACATTCAGCCTCAAGCATAGGCGAGACTCCAGTACATCCTGTACACAATGCTGCTGCTACTCCTAATCATGTCTCTCAGCCTCTTCCAACTGGGCCATTCCATCAGATCAAAGCTGCTCTACTCCCATAAATCATCTTTGTAACGTGGGAAGTTATATGGGAACAAAGCAGGCCCTTCACCCCTGTAGCCATGACAAACACATTCTAGATAGTCATATTAGCTTACTTAAATATAAAATGATTAGGAGTGCACAACTTTATTGATCTTTTTTTAAATTATTATGGGTGAAGCGCCTGAGAACACTAAATTGCACTGGTAATGAACTCTCTGGACTTTAAAAATCAGTAGCTAATTATGTCAAATTAAAAGAAGGTCAATCTGTCTTACGTTAATAACAAAGGATCTTCCTATCAATGAGTTTGGCAGTTAAGAAAGGATGACCACTCAGAAGACAAAATACTTTAAAATATTTTTTGACAATGATGAGACTGTGAAAGTCTTTTCTGAACACTTCATACTGGATGCACAGACACTAATTGGGGCCAATATCTTTTTGATCTTGATACCTTGATTGCGTTGTGCCATGCCTATGAGCCCTACAAGAAATTGCAACACGTTATGGTACCAGTTTTAAATGGGGAGCATGATATTACTCATATAATAAATCATTTATGCCAATGTGCCACCATTTTTGAGGTGTCAAATGTTAAAAAAATTACATTTTTCAAATGGTTCAGAACACCACTGATGTGCCAGGATAAATAGTATGAAGACAATTACCCATATGCACAGAAGCACTAGCAGGTTCAACTTCCCTTGCTGCAAGTTTATGAGCAGCGCAACCCCTCAACTGTGGGATTCTTCTAGAGCAACTTCATCGTGAATCAACCAACACTATCATTAGTGCCCAGAGCTGGCACTCTTAACCCATATGGCCATCTCAACCTGAGTGCACCATCACTTTTATGGTTATGTCAGCCTGGGAAGCCCAGCATCTGTCCTAATTGAACCCAAGTCCATCTGGAATTGGTTCTCATCCAGAACCTCATTCACTAGCAGGTCTGCGCCAATTGAGGGCCTGAGTTGCATCAGTACTCTCACAGATATTTAAGCATCAGAAAGGCGTAAATGGGGCTCAGTAGGCCACTACAGCAAACATAATCATCCAGGGATGCCTACACCCTGGGGAATCTTCACAAAATAAATAAAAAGCATCTAGGGTTGTTATACCTAGCCAAGAAGCTAAGATATAGTCAAAGAGGTTATTATACTAAAAAACAAACCAACCCTATTTATAGAGTTGTCAGGTAAAATTAGAGTAACATTCTGATTAAAATGATATCATATAACAAAGTAATTATAATATAGGGAACTTCAATAATGCTTACTCCAGCAGCGCAGCGTTGCATGGATGCAGCAATAAATCATTGTTTCCATAGTTTTCATAAACATGTGGGTGTAAATTTTTGGCTGTATTACGATTATATATATAATATGAAATTAGAACGTTACCCAGATAAGGAGATAACGATTTATGTGAATCAAATTAATTCCTCCCAAAAAAGTGTTCATTTTTGTTTCCTTCTGTGAAATGTAATGTTTTGGCCTCATCATCCTTGGCTATTAATCTGATGCATATGATTTCTCCTCTATTAATTGTTTCTTAATTTAATTAAAATGTTTCAAGATGAATTGGCCATATTGCCGTTCATTTGACATCATGTTCTCATTGGTTAGTTCATTATTTCATAAGAATCACTCTGTCTGAGTTAACCCATGTCATCGTTCAATTGACGACATTCCCATTGGTTTTTATTTATAATATATTAATTAATCCATCCAATTTAGTCCGTGTCACTTGTTCCCTTGGTATTTTTTAAGTGCTATCGAAACTAAATTAACCAAAAGTCAAATCACATTGAAATTAAGTAATTTAGTTGGCAAGAGTGCCCAAAATAATTAATCACATTTAAAAGCATCTTTGATTGGAAATAGGTTCAGCCCTAGCCAAGGCTGAAATAAACTTGAAATGGAATTTCACTACCCAACAAAAGTCATTGGGAGCCTCATGACCCCCGCTCTAGGGCTGTTTCTCAAAAAATAATTACCTCTACCTTATGGACCACATTCTGATAGGCCTGATATCCAACAGGTTACCTACCATCTTTGCAAAGAATGGTGTTTTTAAAACTGGCACTTTCATAACGGTAACATGGTATCCTGCTGATGAGGAGGGCTGACTATTTGAAGCTTGCCAACCCAGGGAGCTAGATAAGGTTAGCTGGGGACTCCTTGTAGTGCAACTAGAGAAATACCATGGAAACATGGGTGAGTAGTGAACACCAGAACCTAGAGAGGCGCATTGGTCAGGTCCTGTAGTGGCGTTAAAGTGGTGTGGGATGGTAGTGATGACTGTGATGACTTGTTCTTGCAGGTGTCCACCACTTCCTGAGGGGAGAATATGGGCAGTAAGGGGAGTATGAGTCAGGCATAGTGCCTGTCAAATGGCTTCCCCACGAGCTGAGGTTACATGAGTGCAGACCCCAGGACAATGGAGGGGCAATTCTGGATGGCTGCGCTTCTGTGCACCTGCTGCATTAAATGCCACGGTTTTCTGAGTTGTCCTGAAGCTTGGCTAGCTGCCAGTTTGGTTGGCATGAGCTAGCTGGTGATGGAAGCAATCATTCAAGAAAATAATGCATGATCTGAAAGTACTACAAGGCTTTCCAAACAAAAAGGGGCCAGAGAGAAAAACTTTGCTAAAAAAGCAGATGACAAAGGGGAGGGCTCTGGATTCTCCCCCTCAGGGGCCTTAAACATGGGGGTCATTGAGTCTTGTCTACTGCAAGAAAGATGTAAGGCATATCGCCTGTCCTGAATGATGCAGACTGTCTTCCCTTTTCTTAAACAGGGTGAGCATATGTCAGTTTTGGGGTAGTGAGAGCTACATACAAATTGTGGCTGGTGTTGCGATTCCAATATGACTGGATGATAAAGCCCTAAGTCAATATGGCGGAATGAATGGAATCTGCTGGAATCAAACTGGTACTGGTAATTTAAGCACTTTGAAATGAGGCATTTGGCGAATCAAGAGGATTTATGCCAAGATTCGATACAAAAGAGAATAATATGAAAAAGGAAGCATAATAGAAGAGTACCAAGCTAAAAACGCATCTGTCTGGGGAACCAAGGTATAAAGAGTCTGATGAAAGATAAAAGGGAGAGGCTTTTACAAGATAGGAGAGCGCGCAGATAAGTCTGCAATTGATATTAAAATAAAGGTCAAAATAAGGGGTGATAGCTCCATACATATTTTATTAAGTTTATCATAAGTCAGCAATCCTCATATCATCCAATTTAGTTGCTCAGTGGCTCATACCCTGTGCAAAACCAACTCGGCGGAATCAAGCTCAAACGCTGAGAATTAACAGTAATGCTCACTAAAGGGGGCCCATTGATCAATTAATTCCAACTTCATCAATGGTACTTATGGCGCAACCAGCTTTCTCTGATGAGGCGCTACCCCCACTGATTGAAATAACTCACTATGGGGAACTGAAGCTTGCTATGGATACCTTACTTCAGGCGCAAACAGTGTTGTTTCAGGAGAACAAGAATATTACTGAGAAGCTCAACCATGCCTTCCGCCAACTGCTTCTGGTGGGTGACCATGCCAACCAACTTACCAACCTTTGGAACAGCACGATGGAGCAGCTAGACTGCGTGGAGTATAAATTAGATAAGGTCATTAAGGAAAAAGAAATCTGCAGTGACAGGCTGCCCTCATTTAACCGTGATGTTAACATAATGGGTTTTTCAAGCAGTTTGAGTCTGCCATAGAGGGGGCTTCTGATCAACAAAAAGCTAAACTATTGTTATCTGCGTTATGTTTCAAGAGCTGATCAAGTTACTTGTTATCTCAAAGACATTACTGTAGCATACCAAGAGGTTAAGGAGACTGTAATTCACCTGTTTGGGGTCAAAGCGAAAATGGCTCAATGCAAGGCAGATTTTTTAACAATATCTTTTCAAAAAATGAGTCTTTAACACAGTTTGCGGTGTGATTCATTAATGAGGCTCATGTGTTGTTGGTTGCCAATGTCTTATCTAATGAAGAGATGGGTATAGCAATGATGGCAGCTGTCAAACCATATTGGGAGCTTTATAACGCTATGTCTCATGTGCTGGATGGGGATACCAGACTCATCCAAATTGTGAACGCTTTACATCAGCTCTCCACCATTAACAGCACCCCCAACGTAGCCCAGAAAATTGCTGTTGCCCCCATTCCAACCTTTGCGGCATATAGGCCGCAGCGACTGGGTTATCAGCTGCTGGAACGTATTCGTCTCTCACATGAGTCAATAGACCCTTTCCAGCCTGAGTACGCTTCACCATTTTGTCCGCGACCTTGAACTTTCCCAGCAACATTCCACCTGGTTCTTCCACCCCTAACTATATACGCGCACCTTTTATGAACACTTGCTTCCAGTGTGGACAAAGAGGGCATTATGCAGCCAATTTCCCTAGCCACCCACATGTGTTCACAATGCCAACAAAGATAATCGAGCAGGGAAAAGCTCAAGCGGAGTAGAGATGGGATGCTCTATCTCCGCTAAGTCCAATTCACTTGTCCTCAACAATCCCCAACTGTTTTTTCAGAAAAAAATTGAACCTCAATCAGATGATGTGTTATACCAGCAGCTTTCATTGGATACCCTTGCTTCCACTTCCATGAGTAAAGGCTCACCCCATCAGGCCAAGTTTTGTCAGGTCGTGCAGAAGCCATATGTGTGGCAGATCCTGGAACAGACTGACATTAGCAAACCGGATCCTTCACTGAACGTCACTCCTTTATTTTGGGTTACTATAGCCATTCCAGTGGAGAAAATCACTAGTGAGTATCCTCAAGTTGGCAAGGGCACTTCTTCTTTTTGAGTAGCACAAAGCCCTTGAATGTACAAGCAATACACACCTATGATTCTTCTTACTCAGAATGTACTTATTGTGACATATTTGTTAAAAACATGAAAATCCGCGTTATCATAGACTCAGGAGCACCTGTGAACATAGTATTCACTCGGTTGGTGGCTAAACTTATGTTGAAACCAGATGTGGACCATTGCATAGTATATGGGTTCGTGGGAACACATAGCACAGTGTTGGAAGGAGCATATAACGCATTGCCTTTAAAATTTGGGTCAGTCCAGGTGTCTGCTCCAGTGGTGGTTTTGCCAAATAACTACTATTATATGTTAATCAGCGCAGCTTTTATGAGGAAATTTGGCGTTGTGATAGATATGGCAGAAGAAACCCTTACCATATTTGGTCAACAAATTCCATTATATTTTTCCTCCGGTGGTTTTCCAACAAATCCAGTCCACTCCAGTCAAATCAATCTAGCATACAGTGATGGAGTAATCCTTGTTCGCTATCAGTGACTGAGTCAGCGGACTAAGATCCCCCAACCAGATATATGAGTATAAAGGAATCTCACTTTGAGCAACACGCCCTTTAAGCTTACCGTCTGGACACCAGGGCATAATAGGGACTGGGCTCAAAATCGAAGTCCCATAGGGGCTTTATGGAGAAATCCTGGCGCCTCATTAGCACTCATGGCTCAAACCACACGTGGCTCCAGGGTTATTGTTTCCTGGGAATGGGTAGGTGAAGGTGCTGCTCACAAACCTACAGAAGGAGACAATAATGATTAGGCAGCACCAAGTGGTGGCTTACCTACATATTGTCCCCAACGGGGAAGTTTGTCATATTCATGACTTTGGCTTATGGGAAGATCTTGGATTACCAGCTCGCTCCTCGTTCAGAGTACTGACTGTAGTACCACAACAAACGCTCACAAAATTACAGCGGAACAACAAGATAAGGCTATGGCCTTATTTGAAAAGTATCAGGATATTTTTGCTAATGATGATCATGACCTGGGGTGCGCTCAAGGGGCGGTACATTGGATAGATATGGGGATCACCCTCCCATTTGTTCCTGACCCATTAGACGTTCAAAAGCAGCAGAAGAGGTTGTCTCCGACAAAGTAGATAAACTTATTGAGCAAGGAATGCTAGAGCCATCAAACAGTCCATGGGCGTCGCCTGTGCTCATCGTAAAGAAGTAGGATGGCACGAATTGGGTGGTTATTGACTATCATAAACTCAATAATGTAACAAAGAAGGATTCTTACCCTCTTTCATGGATCAATGATGCGTTAAACTGATTGGGCAGGGAGAACTATTTTTCTGCCATAGATCTGATCTCAGGGTATTGGCAGATTGAATTGCCATTAATGAAACAGGAGAAATGTGCGATCATCACCTTGAGAGGATTGTTCCAGCTGACGCGCATGCCGCAAGGGTTGTGTAACGCTCTGGCTACGTTCCAGCGCTCCATGGATATGATTTTAGGTGATTTAAAGCTGTCCTTCATCTTAGTTTACCTTGACAACATCAATGTGTTTTCGTGGACATTTACAGAGCACCATGACCACTTGGAGCAAGTGTTTCAGCGCCTCGCCATCGCTAATATCAAAATTAAGCCTTGAAATTGCCATTTCTTTAAGGAACAATTAGAATACCTCAGGTTTGTCATGGATTCACATGGGCTTAAACTGCAGCCAGCTAAAGTGGAAGTAATAAGCATGATGACTCACCCAGTGAATAACGGAACATTCAAGTGTTTCTGGGAACGGTTGGGTATTACCAACGGTTCATGCCCAATTTCAGCTGCATTGGGGCCCCACTTTTTGAGCTATTAAAGAAAAACGCTTCTTTCAATTGGACGGAATTATGTCAGAATGCTTTTGATGTATTGCGTACCGCGTTAGCAAGTGCACCCATTTTGCAATGCCCCAAATTTGATAGCTGTTCATAGTGAAAATGTATGCCTCACTCTCCACTATAGAGGCAGTATTATCTCAGAAGGATGATGGCGTGGAGGATCCTGTTGCCTTCTGTAGTCAAAGTTTGAGCTGTCACAAATGGAACTACACCATTACTGAGTGAGAATGTTTAGCGGTAATTTACACTTATAAACAGTTTTGAGTATACCTGCATGGGGTAAAATTCCAAGTTGTAATGGACCATGCTTCCTTGTGTTGGTTGCAGAATCTGCGTGAACTGGAAGGGCGACTCGCACATTGGGCGTTGAAGCTGCAAGCATATTATTTCAAGATTCTGCATCAACTGGGAGCGAAACATCAAAATGTGGAAAATCTCTCTAGGCTGCCAACAGTTGCAATCACAGAGGATCTAGCCAATATAATGTATGAGAAGATGGTGGTAAATAAATACCAGGATGAGCCACCGCATGTGATCAAGGTACTAGATGGACTTTGGGCGGCTACCTTTCTATGTGAGGGAGAACTATATAAGTGAATTGGCGACCAGATGCTGAGTTTCCCTAAGCCTTCAGCCCGACCCTCAATAATTATGGATGCTCATCAGGCTGTTAACCATGGAGGATTGTGGAAGACGCTAGAATTCTTGAAACCCCTATACTTCTGGGAAAGCATGCATTACAATGTATTTAAAACAGTTAGTTGCTGCTGACAGTTTCAAGTAGAAAAAACTTTCCACTAGAAAATCACCTACCAACTTGTGAAACCCTGGTTTGCATGGCACACTGTTTCCATTGATGTAGTGGGACCTCTGCCAAATAGTGCCAATCGATCCGAGTATATAATTGTCACTATCAATCACTTGACCCAATGGGTGTAAGCCAGGGCTATTAGTAACTTGGGTGCTGTCACCACTGCCAAGTTCATTATGGAGTGCATTATACAGCGGCATGGCTGCCGCAGTTCATTCTGATGGACAATGGAACCAACTTCACTTCACATATTCTGCCGAAGTTAGATGAGTTGATGGCTATTTGTGGGGTTTTGACCACCCCCTATCATCTGGAATCCAATGGGATGGTGGAGCGAGTCAATGGAACCCTTGTGAACATACTCCACAAATTGATAACAGATTGGCCCTCGGAATGGAGTGCCCTTCTACCTACTGCTGTGTTCGCTTTTAATATCATTTATCATTTGGCCACTGGTAAGAGCCCATTTCAACTGCTGTATAGTTGACATCTGGCTTTGCCTGCCTTGTTATATTCATATGTAGAGGACACTGGTGGGGTGAATCCTCAGCGATATCTGAATCAACTCACGGATACTTTAATCAAGTTGCAAATGGAAGCCTACTCCACCATTCTAGCAAAGAAAATCCGCGACCAGGCGGCCAACCAGAAGCTATGGAGCAGTCTTCCGTTGTTTGCTGTAGGTGATTACGTTTTGTTCTATGATCAGCATGGATTGGGATAAAAAAATAAGCTCTCCAACATTTGGTTCAGCCCAATCAAGATTATTGAAAAGACTGGCACAGATGTCTACACCATTAAGGAACCTGCTGGGGGTCAGGTTGTCAACCAAGTCCACACAAAGTTCCTTTAAGCATATAAACAGTAAGAACCTATCATCCAGTCAAGGAGGGGTAATGTTGTGATTCCAATATGACTGGACGATAAAGCCCTAAGTCAATATGGCAGAATGAATGGAATCCGCTGGAATCAAACTGGTACTGGTAATTTAAGCACTTCAAAATGAGGCATTCGGCAAATCAAGAGGATTTATGCCAAGATTAAATACAAATGAGAGTAATATGAAAAGGAAGCAGAATAGAAGAGTACCAAGCTGAGGACGCATCCAGCTGGGTAACCAAGGTATAAAGAGTCTGATGAAAAATAAAAGGGAGAGGTTTTTACAAGAGAGGAGAGCGCGCATATAAGTCTGTGATTGATATTAAAATAAAGGTCAAAATAAGGGGTGATAGCTCCATACATATTTTATTAAGTTTTATTATAAAAAGCGATCCTCATATCATCCAATTTGGTTGCTCAGTGGCTCATACCCTGCGCAAAACCAACTTGGCGGAATTGAGCTCAAACGCCGAGAATTAACAGCTGGGCTCACATTTAGTTGTGAACATATTTGCGCAGCCCTAGTGCGGTGGGGGCAGTAACCCAAGTCTTCATCCCAAAAAGTTGCCTGCACTATTAGTCCTTCTTGGCTTTTAAAACCCAATGATTATCAACCCATGAACAATGTAATGGCCTTGAAGATTCTCAAAACAGTTTTCAAGCATCAAGCCCCCAGTTTATAGCACCAAACAAAAGATCTGCGTCAGGATCAACAAGCGCTAGCACTAAGTACAGCGCCTTACACCTTACAGAACTATTGTTTGGTTATCTCAGTTAGCTCCTTCAACCCACTAGCCTCTTGCTGGGTATCCCAATAGCTCTGCTTCCATCCTCTCCCAAGGTGTATTGGCCACTCTTAAATCACTTAAAACTTCTTCACCTTCAGTTCCACATTTGACAGTAAACTGGGGAACCAGCGTCACACTGGTGGCTCTAGAGGGGTTTCTTATTGGTGGTGACAGTTGCAGGATGTTGGGAAAACTACAGCACCTAAATAATCAGGGGTGCCAACCTCAAGGATTGCGCCCTACTGCGCTTGACACCAGGAAGTAGAAATATAAAGTAAAATCAAAGCCATTAGGGAGAGCTTTTTCTAAATAAATTAGCTGGCCCATAAATAAGGCCATTTGGATATTCAGAAAGAGAAAGAGTGTGATTAAGGTATTGGAATTTAGTGTTTGTATTTGATTTAAGATTATAAGGATCAGTAGAATCTTGAGATAGTGGTTACATAATATTTGTAGCAAGATGGATATTGACAATAGTAATAAAATTATCAAACTTAAGTGAATATTCAAGAATTTGCTTACAACTTGATTCACTCAGGTTTTCTGCTAGTTATCTCAGTGCTATAAATATAAACTTGAAACCTACTTCACAAATAATCCCCATAGGGCAAGTGTGGACTAGCCTCTAGATTATCTTATGTTAGATTCTGCCCTCACCATAGCCAAGACTACACCTTAGCTAAAGAGATGAGATTGCAATATGAGACGTTATGATAATTGTTTCCCTATCTGGTCTCTAAACCCAAGGTTCATCTGTGAAGTCAATGAATGAAGGTTTGTGGAAAGACAAGGAGGAGCAAGACCAGGATTATCTACTTCTGCCTCCTCTTGAAAAATTCCAGATAATAAAAAATCCCCAAAAACGCCTTCTTTTTGACAATTAGATGACATTAACACACTGCTTTGGAAGTTCATTGATTTATAGCAGATAATATGGTAGCAGTTACCACCACTCCAAGAAAGAACGCAAAGATGAGTTAGCACTTAAAGTAGTTGCTGTTGGGATTTTTTCCCATATTCCCAGCCTGCTAGATTACCAGGAATCGCTAGGGGAAATTCCCTAAGGCGAAGTGAATTGCGAATCAGTTGGCCCAAGTTTTAGAGTAACTATATTTGGGGGATTTTGGGATATTTACCTGGTCGTATCTGTCAGGGATTGATCTGGATGAATACTTAAGATCTCATAGGGCGGAGTTGCTGATGAAATAGGGTCATCTTATAGTGATTAACTATCAGGTGTATCAATTGGGTTCGTCAGGTTTCATCACTAACTGATTGGGAATGAATAGCAAGTTGTGAGGCGAGTGATGCCACCTGCAACTAGAAAATCAATCAGCTGATGAGTGACCTGCCTTAATGGGTAATAAGTCCCATTACCTAAGCAGATCGCTAGCCAAATATGGTTGGTTCACTTGGATCAAGAGGAAAACATTAGGGACACGTTTTCTGACTCTTTCTGTTTAGGTATCAAGGATGTCCAACGATGGGATCCTAGCCAGGATGAGGAAGACCATCGCTGCCAAGATGAGGATGGGTGATTCAATGGCAACAGCTGCCGTTTCATTGAAGAGGTGTCAACCAAGGTTTAGACGACCAAATCCCCACTATAAATTCTCTAGGATTCACTATAGTAAAAAAGGAGTAATTACAAGAACAGAGTTATATAGTTCTATTGTTTTCATCCAGTATATAGTTTAATTAGTAAACTATCATTAGCTTCCATTGTGCTATTCTTCTCAAGGATATTATTGCTGTGTGCAATAATTGGAAGACTCTTAGAGAAAAGAGTAAAGATTGAGTGGGATCTAGAGAAGAAGGAGACACAATTGGGGATTACTGCCAACTGTGTGTTGGACTGAAGAGACTGTCACCGTGGAATCTCAGCAAAGATTGGGTTGGACTAAACAAGGTAATGAATCCCTACGATTACAACATCACAAGTATTTAATTGAGAATACTGGCCAAGCGTTGGGCTGAGATATAAGAATTTATACTCAACTATGGATAATAGTCATCATACTATTATCAATCAATAATCTATTATACTATACAATGCAGACAAAGTGCAAGATGAAACCAAACCTGTGCAGTAAAAAGATTACTAGGGTTATTTGCCAATAATAACCCAACAAGTAAATTTTTACAAGTTGGTGCTCACTACAGGGGTAGTTGAGTTGAAGAATTTATAATAATGTTGTGCAAAGATGAGTTATGCAAACTGTGAACCAAGTTAGTCACTGTGAACCAGAATGACAAAAACTCAGCAGATCACCAGTATTTTGCAGCCTTGGAAGAACAAGTTGCCAAGGTGGAGGAAGGGATAGATAATGTTGCGAGTTTCAGGAATGAGTTACTTGGGAAAGTAACTTCATTGAAGAAGAAAGAAGGTGATCTCATTTGAGAGGTCTTATACCTGCTAATGGAGTGAGAAGCGGATCATGTTCATTTGAGAAATTTTAGCGTGGATATAGAGCAACTGATCAAACAGGTGGAGGAACTTAAAACTCAAAAATGCGGTTGTGAGCCCAATATGGCAAGTGATGCCACAGAAAGAAGTCCTTGCACAATACTTGGGAAATCAAATACCCTAAGGAACATGCCGCCCGCTTTTGCTGCCATTTTGGAGATGACGCCTGAAGTCACTCCTCAAGTTAGCCAAGTGGCTGAACTGAGAGAAACGGTCAGAGATAACTCAAAGGAATGTAAGGCAATGCCAAAATTGCCAATGTTCCATCAGGATAACGCCCCAGCTTTTTTCTGAATGTTTGACATGACCATGTATAGCTATGGGGATGGTCAAAAGGCGTTGACGATCATGAATTGCCTAGACACCGACTGTCAGAACTTAGTGTTACCTTATCTGGAGGGTGACAGCTGGTCGTATGCTGAGGCAAAGATGACCATCATGAAAGAGTTTGGGAGTCCAATGCACACGTCAAAGCGCAAAAAGGAATTTAAGGGAATCCAGTTCATAAAGATGAGTCTCTAGCTAGCTTTGCAGATCAGTTTTACCAGGAGTTGTGGATCCTGGTTGAAGTGAAAATACTAGACAACTTTGATGCCAGAATCGCCTTGCAAGCGGCCCTTCAGCCCTATTGCAATTTACATTGAATGATGTCTTTCATGTTCACGATGGAAATAACTACCTCAAAAATGGTAGATAATTTGAAGATTTTGGAAGCGACATTTGATGCCCCAAATAGAAGCTTCAAACCCAATCTGGTGCGCAATCAAAATTCCATGAAGGGAAATGAAGGAGCTAAAGAGATGACCAATCAAACCGTGCTGGGGAATAAGCCCAAAGAATTCAGATGGTTGAATAAGAAGGAAAAGGTCTACTACCAATGTGGTGGGAAAGGACATTTCACCGTGCACTGTAAGAAGCCAATGGATTATATCAATGTGGTCCATGCGAAAGAGCCAGCAGCCACCAAGGAATCAGGAAAAGGGCTCATGGCCTAGATGGGGAACAGTCTAGAGCTGTGGAGAAGCCTGTTCCTCCCAACATTATGACTGAGAAAATTTAATATCAGCAATCTTTTTCATAAATGATGAGAAGGATTAGCTGTATCAAGTGGTCAATTTGGATGTATATGCTATGATAAGAGATGGTGTGAAGAGAATCGACCCCAAGATAATTAAGGAAGTTGCCTGGATGTATGCCTGACAACTGGCGGATAAAATTTGAACCACCGAGAATCCTGAAAAATTATCTGAAGTCAGATTAGATGAGGCCAATTTGTCAATCCCCTTCAATGTTTTAAAGGAATCATTTCCTGATTTATTGGCACAAATTATTCGCACCCTTTATTTGGCTAATAATGCCGCTATTCACTCAGTAGACACTATATTGCAATACTTTGAGTGTACATATAGACATACAAGTGAATCGAGTAAGAGTGAAGGCGATTGTTGACAGCGGAGGGCCCATCAATATTGTCTTGACCAAGCTGGTAAAGAGGATGAAGATCTTGCCTGACTTGAAACATAAGAAGGAATATGGGACAGCTGAGCCAAACACAACCATCTCCTGTGAAGCGTATAGTGCATTGCCACTATGATTTGGGTCATTGGTGGTATCTGCGCCAGCAATAGTTTTGGTCAACCAAAACTATGACATTCTGTTTGGAATGGAGTTTCTATGTAAATACAGAGTTAAATGTAACTTTAAGGATAATACATTGACCATATTGGGTCAGACGTTATCATTGGTATATCAGAAGGATGGTGAAGCTCCGCTGAATCAGAGAAACAACTTCATCAATCTAATATACAATAATGACATTGTCCTGATTTGGTACCAATTAATTGGTAGGAAGTAACGAGAAATGCTGGTGGAAATCCTAGAGAACTGAGGAATTCCACTGAGGATCAAAAATGAGAGGACCATACTGCCAGGATTGCAGATGATAGTCGACACAGGGTTGACATTGGAGATACCTGAGCTTTTGTATGGGGAGGTCAGAAGCCCCTGGAAGAAGTCCAGAGTGGAGCCTTGGGTGGCTCCTGGGATACAAATGTCAGGCCATGGAGAAATTTGAGTTCTTCTGTCAAATTTAAGTGAAAAACCGATAAAGAGCAAGAGGAATCAGATCATCATGTTTGTTCATCTAATCCCAATAGCCAAATTAAGGAGATTCCATGATTAAGGGACTCTCAACGAGATGGTATTACTGGCCAGGGTAACCAAGAGCATCAACCTATTGGGTGATCAAGAGCAGCTCGCTGATCTGATGGAAGGCCAGCAAGAGGAGGTGCTTGAACTATTTGGAAATTATTGGGAAGTGTTTTCTCAGGACAACCACAATTTGGGATGCGCATGAGATGTGATCCTTAAGGTCAACACCAGGGCAAATTTGCTGATAATAATGAGACTGATCCAATGCTAGAAAGCTGCCAAAGTGGTAGTGGAGGATGAAATCAGCAAAGTAGTGAATCATGGGCCTTTTTTTAGTACTAGATGGTCCCAACCTGAGGGGGGATTCATCGATGTTTATTGAATTACGCCTGGGCTCCTAATAGCCTGAGGCGAGGGAAGGAGGGAGGAGGCATCGAGAAAGGGAGGGGGTTTGCGCGCCAGAGCCGTGCTGCAGTGACAACTGAGCGGGGAAGGGTTGGCGACATAGTTCAGACCTTCAGGGCCATCTCAAAGTGTACCTGAAAGTGGGTGATCATGTGTGGAAGGGTCCACACCTGCTGGTCAAAGGCAGCACGAAGGAAGGAGTTATGGATGGTCCAGATGGCTGTGGCATAAGCAAGGACATGGAGGGGTCGGTGGCAACCAGGCAATGTCTGCTCGAACATGAGGTCTTGCACAGGGTGTCCAGACCAGGGCTGAGCATGGAGGAGCGCGCCGGCTTTTGGCCAAAATGCGGCGACACCTGGACAGGTGAAAAAACGATGGAGGTGGGAGTCAATAGGCTCCACACAGCGGGGGCAGCTTCGGTGCTGGAAGGTAGGGCCAGTCCAGTCCCCTGTCCTGTATGAACAGTGGAGCACCCTCCACAAGGTGTTGGACACCTTTGCTGACAGGATGGGGTGATAGACGTCCTTCCACAATTCCTTAAGGTCAAATCTCACGGAGGGAGAGAGGAGCTCAAGGAGTCTTGGGCGGATGGGAGGACGATCTTGGGGGTTGAGGCGAGTTGTGACAACTTGTCCATTGTGCACAATTGCATGGCGACGGGGACTGAGGCCAGGGCCTTCCCTTCTGTATGGGAAGGCATGGTGGATCCGCGCGCCTACTCGTTTCAGGGCAAGGAGAGCCTGGTTCCAGTAGGGGGATGAGGATGGTTTTAGGCGATGGCCTGGGTGGTTTGTGAGCCACTCCCCTAATGAGGTCAGAGATGCTCTAGGAAGACCCAGAGCTGCTGACACTGACTGGCGGAGGGCGGGCGCCCATTGGGGCATGGGGGTCGCATCCCAGCAGACAATCGGCCATAGGAACTTCAGGAAGATTGTGGTGGCGTGGGATCGCGTGTCCAGAAGCCCTAGGCCCCTTCATTGCAGGGTCGGGTAATGGTTGAGAGGTCCATTGGTGGATGGTTTGAGCCCCAGATGCAACAGCGGAGGAGTACATTGAGCCGCGTATAAAAGGCATCTGTGAATGGGCAGACGTGCGCTAGGAACCAGACTTTGGACAGGAGGAACACATTGGCCATCAGAGCTCTACCCTGGGGGGTGATGTGCCGCCGGTTCCAGCTGGCAATCCTGGAGTTAACTGCTGCGATGAGCAAGTCCTCATTGTCTTTTAGCGCAACTCCTTGTTGGTTGGTGAAAACGCCCAGGTGACGGAAGGTACCGCGCTCAGGTTCAATACCAAATGGTGGGGGGAAGGTGGGGGATCCGACCTGTACAACTGTTGTCTTGGAGGTGTTGACCATGGCGTTGGACGCCTTGGTGTACCTCTCAATGGTCACAGCAGCGAGGGCAACATCCCCAGGGCAGCCAAATGCAATGGCAGTGTCATCTGCAAATGCCATGGTGCGTGTGGGGGCTTTACCTGGGACCAGAATCCCTGTTAGCTTGTCCTGTAAGGAGTCCAAGAGGGGTCAAGGGTGATGTTAAAAAGGATAGGGCTCAGGGGGTCCCCTTGCCGAAGACCTTGTCCAACTGGTACTGCCACTGTAAAACCCATTGGCGCCAGGACTCTGGTGTGGAGCTGGTCATAGAGCGCTGATATCCAGCGTCTAGCTGCGGGTGGGAGATGGAAGCGGGCCAGGGAAGCATCAATATACTTCCAGGATACTCGATCATATGCTTTCTCCATATCCAGGAGAGCCACAAAGCCATTCACCTTACGAGAGTTAGCAGTCAAAGTCACGTGAAGGTCATTATAGTTGTCCCATAACGACCTCCCCGGAATAAAACCGTGCTGGGATGGAGAGAGGCGAGGTGACACCCATTTGGTGATGCGGTTGGCCAGAAGCTTCGTGAAGAGCTTGTGGTCTGTGTTGATCAACGCTATGGGGCGCCAGTTCGCCAGGTTCTCACGGTCTGACTTCTTGTGAATGAGGGTCGTGATTGAGCCTCTGGAGTCGGGGGAGGACCTCGCCATTCACCAAGAGTGCAGCGAAGAGGTCGCGGAGGGTTCTGGATATCACTGCAGGTTCCATAAGGTACACCTCAAAGGGTATTCCATCTGGGCCTGGGGCTTTAAGCCGTGGGGATTTTAGAAGGGTTTCCATCACCTCCTGGATGGAGATAGGCGCCATTAGAGCCTCATCAGCCCGTGGGTCAATGGGCGGCTCTGGAGCCCGCCACAGGAAGTCTTGGATGTCCGATGGGTCCACCTGGGTGGCATGGAAGAGGCTAGAGTAGAAGCAGTGTAGTTCCTGCGTGATTTCCTCCTTATCTGAAGTGGTTGTAGTGCCAATCTTCGGTGCAGTAATATCCTGCGCTGTTGACCGGGCTTTCTGTTTCTGAAAGAAGAAGCGGGTGGGGCGTTCCCATTGAGCATAGTAACAATATGTTCTAAAGTTTGCTGCCCGTTCTTCCTGCAGTGTGAGCTCCAAGCGGAGTGCTTCCTGCGCCGCTTCCCAGTCTTCCAACCATCTGGGAGAGGGCTAAGGCTAGCAGTTTCGCTCTAGATGTCTGATTCTGGCTTCCGCCCTTTTGACTCTGGCGCGCGCTGCAGTCATCTGGGCTTTGGCACAGTTGTAAGCAACGCGAGTGATGCCCTCCTTGGTCACCGCCCATCTAGCCTTGTGGTCAAGCAGGTGGGGTGGGGGGAGGTGAGAGTCTTTCGGATGGTCATAGACAGCTTCTCCTTAGTGAAGGGGTTATTGAGAAGATCTGGGGCAACCCTAGGCCAGAACCTACGCGACGGTCTAAGTGTGGTGGTGAGGACAACGGTGAGTGACCTGTGATCACTCAGATGGTTGTCACGAGAGATGGGAGAGGAGACGCGGCCAATTAGCAGGGGGCCAATCAGTGCCATATCTATGCGTGACGCTGACTGGAAAGCTCCTACATCATACTGGATCCTAGTCATGCAACCTAGGCTTGACGCGGAGGGTGGAAGCGCATCTATAAAGCCACTCAGGCCAAGGAAATCCTGGAGGCGACTTGATCCAGGGCGTTCCTTTGCTGCAGGGGGGTAAGAGTCACGGACGCGACTTATGGTTGTGTTAAAATCTCCTAAGAGGACTGTATTCCGTGGGAGATTGAGTTGGACGAGCTCTTCTAAGAGCCGATTTTGCTCCTGACCTGCATTAGGCAGGTAGATGCTTGCAGCGAAGAAGGAGAAGTCAGGAGTGATGAGTTTGGCCAGTATGAGGCGGCCACCTAGATATTGTGAAAAAGAATGGGTTTTAACCTGGGGATTCAAAACAATAAGGGCGGCATGGTTTGTCCAGACGGAGTTGCCTCCAAACTGTTCATTCCATGCAGATTGTTCGTGGGGGAGGATATGGGGCTCCTGGACAGCAGCGATGTCAATTTGTGCTGACCTGAAGTTTCGGAGGAGGCGGGCTCTCCGCTTAAAGTCCCGCAACCCATTTGCGTTGATGGATTGCAGGGCCAGGGTGCTGCCATGGGGACTCATAGCTGTTCCCCTCCATGTCCTGGGGGGTTGCCAACGCTTAAACCTGCTGCTGTGAGGCGGCTAGTTTTGAGTCCTTTAGCTTGACTATTAGCTGCAATCCGTGAGGAGCGTCGAGGGTTCTGAGGGGAAGGAGAGGGTGGGGGGCGGAGGACCCAGTAAGCCAGCCTAGGATGCTGCCCCCACTCCGTTGCAGGGGAAGGACCTGAGGGTGCTCAATGGTGACCTCCGTGGTGTCCCCATTTGATGAGTCTGAGTCCATATTCACTTCCTCCAACACTGCAAAGGATCCGCGCGAAATGGACTGTGGGGTTGGGGTAGGACTCTTTGAGGTGGCACTTCTACCGCAGGCCGCGGGTTGCCAGTCCATGCTGGTGGGCATAGCTCCATTGGGAGCTGAGGGTTGATGCGATAAATCGCTGGTGGAGGTTGGTGGGGGTGCCGCGGAGCCCTGAGTGTGGGTGGCTGACGAGGGGCACCCTGTGGGAGATTCCTTGCGCTTGGTGAGAGAGGGAGTTGACTCTGGGAGATTGGAGGGGGTGCCCACTAGAAGGGGGCATGAGCGCGAAGGTATCCCATACCAATAGTGGGGTTAGCTGTTTCAACTGCTAGGCGTAAGGCCTCAGGGGACAGGTCTTGAACGGGAACCCATTGTGTGGGTTGTGGAATTGCTGCTTCAGCCACGTGGGATCGTTTTTGGCCTGGTTTAGGCCCCTGGGTGGTGGCTAAGAGGGCTTGTTTTGAGCTGTGCAGCCACTATACAAGTGTCCAAGGGCGTTACACCATGAACACCGGGGGCGCGCCTGATCAGGGTCGACAAAAAGATCTCAGGGCATGCCCAACTACCGCCACACGAGGAATAACCTCATTGTTGCGGGATACAGTGGGGGAGGGGATGAACGACGCCCTAGCAGTGCGAGCTCTTTGAGTGGGAGCATAGTAAGAGGGGACGCTAAAGTCCACTGAAAGAACAGATCTAAATTACATTAAACCACGATGGAGTGCCAGTTTAAGAGACTCAGGATCAACAGTCGTTGGTAGGTTGGAAAAAGTAACCCATGAAATTTTCTCCAGGCAAGAGCGTGTGCGGGAGATGCGAAGAGATCCACGTGGAATAATGACCTGGAGGGTGGCAGCATGGTCAGAAAGGGCAGCTTCAGTGAAGCCCACATCAATGTAGTGGCCCTCCACTGATTCATGGATGGTGGTGTTAATTGGGAATGTCTCCGCAATCGCTGCAAAGTATGAGAAGTAATCCTCTGTATAGAATTCAACAGGGTTATGCCCATAATAAAGGCGAATTGTGTGGGAGAGGGTTGAGCGAGGTAGAGCTTTTTGCGCTCTAGTTTCAGCCCATTTCTTCTTAACATCAGCAATAAACGCCACTTCACAGGGATCAGCTTTGGGTAGCGTTGGTGCCAGAGGTTTTTGCCACGCCTCGGTGGCTCCTTTGGTACGTTTGTGTTTGCTTTGGGCTGCAATCGCGGGTTGAGTGTGAGCTGGTGGTTTGGACAAGTTTGCGGAGTTCCCTTGTTGCTGGAATGTTACAGCAGTTGCTGGCGTCATATTAAATTGAGGGGCGGATTGTTGGGCATCGCTAAATTGGGGAGGCCCATCCATATTGGAATTAACTCCAGCCAATTGGGAGGAGGGCGATGTTTTTCACCATCCCAATCTATTTGGGTAAATTTAGCTCGAGTATTTACTGTGATTTCGTGGGCAAAACTCACTGGCTAATTGGTGAATTGGTCGTTTTCAGCATATGGAGATAAAGTGCCGACTTGAGAAGTGCCAATTACGGGGTTTAAATGGGACGGGTGAGATTGGAACTGGTGTGAAGTTCCAAAATCCGAACCATTTGAATCCTTATTGGGAAGAGTAGATTGTCCCAATTTGGTGCTTAGTGAACCAGAATGTGCGGCTAATCCAACCTTACATCTGAGGGTTTGGGGCAAGGTAGCTGGGTATCGCCCCTCATGTAGGGAGCCAGAAACATGGCGTCAGCAATAATAGATGGGGCTGAATTAGCTGACATAATGGGGGAGGTGAATGCCTGGATGGGCTGAGTTGCATTCAACTGAGCAGACGCCATTAAAACAGCGTGGGTGATGGCCTCCTTGGTTGGAGGGGGCCCAGCGGGTTGGTGGGAGGCAGCGCACACAGAGCTGTTAGGCGTGCAGGTTGCAGAAGTGCGATCAGGTGAACTGGCGCTAGTTGAAGTAGCTCCAGGTTGGGAGGTGGTGCCTGCTTTCATGGCTGCTGCTTGAGAGCGGGTGATTCTGGTTGACCCTGAGGTGGGTAACCAAGGGTTGCTTCATTTGGGGGTGGTGCTGGCTCGTTTGTCATAGCCTGCGGGTTCTTTTGCGGGGTTTCCCGCCATATTTGCTAATAGTTTTCGTAAATCTCTTTAGTGGAGCTAAATTTCAGGCTGAATTGATTTTCGAAAAGTGATGCTTAGCAGAAAGAGATTGTGAATCATGGGCTTCTAGTTCTATCATTGAGTCCCTGGGCGAGTCTGATTCTGATTGTGAAGAAAAAGGATGGCTCCAACCAGGTGGTGATCAACTACTGAAAGCTGAATAAAATTATGAAGAAGGATTTGTATACCCTACTGAGGATCAATAATGCGCTATATCAATTGGGAGAAGCGAAGTATTTCTCCATGATGGATCTGATCTTGGGACATTGGCAGATCAACTTGCCAAAAGAAGACCAGGAAAAATGCGATTATTACCACGCAGGGGCTATACCAACCAATGAGGATGCCCCAGGGTCTATGTAGTGCGCCTGCAACGTTTCAGAGGGCCATGGACGTGATACTGAGCGACTTGAAGTTGTCATGCGTTCTGGTATACCTGGACAATATAAACGTGTTTAGTAGGACGTTTACTGATCACCTACACCACTTGGAAGAAGTATTAAAGCGACTGTCTGCAGCTAACCTGAAGATTAAGCCGAGGAAGTGCCACTTCTTTAAGAAAGAATTGGAATAACTGGGATTTGTAATCAACTCTAGTGAATTGCAGCTGCAAGCCCAGAAGATAGAAGCCATAGAACGCATGGCTGTGCCGAAGAGTGTCTGAGACATCCAAGTGTTCCTTGAGATGGTCAGATACTATAGAAGATTTATTTGGGACTTTGCCCAAATAGCCAAGCCCTTATTCCATTTATTGAAGGATCCAAAAAAAGGATTTGTGTGGAATGAAGAGGCCCAGAACTCCTTTGATGAGCTATGCTGGTATTTGATAGATTCTCCAATTCTGAAATATTCTAATTTTGATTGGGAGTTTATTATTCAAACTGATGCTTCATTGACGGCGATCAGCGCCATACTAAGCCAAGTAGATGAACTTGGGGATGAACATCTGGTGACATATGTGAGCCAGACACTCTCAATCACTGAGAGGAACTACACCATTTCTGAGCATGAATGCCTTGTGGCCATTTACACATGTAAGCAGTTTCAGGTGTACATCCACAGAATGCACTTTAAGGTGGTGATGGACCACTATTTGTTTCATTGGCTTCACAATTTGAGAGAGCCAGAAGGATGACTGGCCCGATGGGCACTTAAGCTCCAGGCTTATGATTATGTGATTGGATGCTAGTGAGGGCTAGAACTACACAAAGCCATATTCTTTGAGCGGACGCAGAGCCCTGCAAAAAAGCAACTAGGTGAAGGGAAATTGAGATGTCAGATGAAGCTAATTGTGAAACCCTGGAGCGGGGAGGAAAGCAACAGTACAAGAAGAGGCAATCAGCAGATAACTTTGAGTAATCCCATACAGTACCAGAGCCGGAAGATTAGTCTTGAGCGCCTGATGATGGGCTTCATCAAGAACACTGGACATATGGGCTGGCAGCGAACAAGGGATGCTAGATGGTGGTTGCCAAATCATGCCCCCTACCAATGCCATCAGCAAAAAATACCGATGGGAAGTGCTGGTGAATAGATAGTCGTGCAGGGAGTGAATGGCATCCTGCAAGCAATGACTACGGGCTTTTGGAAGCTGAAGCTGACAAACGATGAAACCTGGGCGAGGCTGGAAGCTTCATGGACCAACTTTGAAGAACTTGGTCAGCAAAGAAAAGAGCATAAGTGGTGGTATCCCAATCCAAAATTTTATCAAGATCAGAGGGATTCAGTGCTAGGGACAAAGCCTTGGTGACTTGGGCTCAGAGCTCAGCGTAGGGGAGCTCAAAATGAATACTGTTTCCGATGGTGAGCTTGGTAGCCAGGACAGTGGGTTTGTAGTATTGTTTGAGTCAGAAGAAGAACTCCAGAAGTAGGTCTGACCCAGCAAGAAATGAGCAATCAAGAGCAAACAGCATAATCTCTGGAGCATCTACAACAATGGTCGGTGAATCAGCGAAAGGAGCTGAATCCAGGAGAGTTTTGAAATCCAACTCTGGAATTGATGGAAGAGGAAGAATCGACTGAGAGTTGTTTTAAATGATGCAAGCCCAGTTTTGGGGGATTAGTTACCATTTCTGGTAATTTGATGGAATGACTAGCCACTGGCACCAACTAGGCGTATGAGTCCTGGAAGGACCATAGAAGAGGTTCCATTGAGAATCCCGACTCATCTGCTGGAAGAGCTGGAGGTCTTGATCAGACAAACTATTCAGAAGCTGCTGGTATTGCAACTCAGAATTTGACGTATGAGTTGGATGAGAGGGGTGATGTCAGACTTATATGTAAGTCGACATTTTGTACTCTACAATCCATTAAGCTCTAATTTTGGAGAAATTAATCTCAAAATTAATGAGATAAGCTCTCCAAGAGAAGAATTAGGAATGACTTGAAAAAAGAGGTTATAAGAGACATAACAAGGGTGAATAAAAGTGAGTATTCTTAATTGAGCTGCAAAATGAACATTGATGGCAAGAGTCTCCTTATAGGATGAGGAGAAAATCAGAAAATTAAGGATGCAGGACAAAGAATCATGAATCTGACAGCGGGTCATATGCCCTGATGGGGGGAAACCCAGATCCTGGAACTAATATCATCATGAGTAAATCAATCAGCCTGGAACAACAGTAGATCGTGGGGACTGCACTCTGAGAAGGCGGTAGCAAGGAGGAAGAGGAAGAGCGCCATATGCTGAAGGTCATCCCGAGCAGCATTGAGTATTGACAAGTGTACTCTGCTTGAACCAATGAAGTATTCAACCAAGTGTCCAAAGCGGTGTTCTCATGCCCCAGTCCTTTTCTCGCTGGAAATCTAGGCAAGGGGGGATGTGTTGGGATTTTTGCACATATTCCCAGCCTGCTAGATTACTAGGAATTGCTAGGGGAAGATTACCTAAGGTAAAGTGAATTATAAATTGGTTGGCCCGAGTTTTGGAGTAACTACATTTGGGGAATATTGGAATATTTGCCTGGTCATATCTATCAGGAATCAATCTGGACAAATACTTAAGATCTTATCGGGTAGAGTTGCTGACAAAACAGGGCATCTGATAGTGAAAACCCATCAGGTGTACCAATTGGGAACAGTCAGGTTTCATCACTGACTGACTGGGAAAGAATAGCAAGTTGTGAGGCGAGTGATGCCACCTGCAACTAGAAAATCAATCAGCTGGTGAGTGACCTGCCTTAATGGGTAATAAGTCCCATTACCTAAGCAGGTCGCTAGCCAAATATGGTTGGTTCACTTGGATCAAGAGGAAAACATTAGGGACACGTTTTCTGACTCTTTCTGTTTAGGTATCGAGGATGTCCAACGATGAGATCCTAGCCAGGATGAGGAAGACCATCGCTGCCAAGATGAGGATGGGTGATTCAATGGCAACAGCTGCCGTTTCATTGAAGAGGTGTCAACTAAGGTTTAGACGACCAAATCCCCACTATAAATTCTCTAGGATTCACTATAGTAAAAAAGGAGTAATTACAAGAACAGAGTTATATAGTTCTATTGTTTTCATCCAGTATATAGTTTAATTAGTAAACTATCATTAGCTTCCATTGTGCTATTCTTCTCAAGGATATTATTGCTGTGTGCAATAATTGGAAGACTCTTAGAGAAAAGAGTAAAGATTGAGTGGGGATCTAGAGAAGAAGGAGACACAATTGGGGATTACTGTCAACTATGTGTTGGACTGAAGAGACTGTCACCGTGGAATCTCAGCAAAGATTGGGTTGGACTGAACAAGGTAATATATCCCTATGATTACAACATCACAAGTATTTAATTGGTAATACTGGCCAAGCGTTGGGCTGAGATATAAGAATTCATATTCAACTATGGATACTAGTTGTCATACTATTATTGATTGATAATCTATTATACTATACAACGCAGATGAAGTGCACGAGGAAATTGAACCTGTGCAGTAAAAAGATCATTAGGGTTGTTTGCCAATAATAACCCAACAAGTAAATTTTTACAGTTGCTAAACCATATGTTCACCAGCTATAAAATCAAGTGCTTCCAGGTGCCTCAGGAGATATCCCTAAATTACAGGTCCAAGTGGATATACTTACTTTAATTTTGAAATAATCTATCCCTCAACTAGGTGAAGAGATCCAAGATTATCAAAGTCAAGAGGACAATATAAATTTTCACAAAATAAACTATTCTGATGTTTATTTTTCTAAGTGCCTACATTAATATTACAATAAATAAGCTCAAAGGCAGAGCTGTTGTAGAAAGTAGGGCACAAATATATATTGATTACATTCAACTTTTCAATAAACTGGGCCTTGATCCAGATAGATCATCAGAAAAGTCTATGGTACTGAAGGCCCCCAGACCACTATCTCTAAAAGATCATACAGTGCATTGCCACTATGATTTGGCTCACTGATAATATCTGCTCCTGCCATTGTTTTCCCAAATCTTTTTTATGACTTCCATATTGGTGCCTCATTTAAGAGAACTTATTGAGGCAAAGCAACCTTTGAAAAGAAAACTTAAGAAATACTTGAACAAATTCTTTCACTATTTTAGATTGGAGAGATGAGTCTCCAGTGCCTCAAAATCAGATAATTTTTTGGCCTTTTTTTAAAAAAGGCATAGTGCTAATTGATTATCAGCAGTTACATGGCTGTACCCAGGGTTACCTAATCAGATTGTGAAGTCTAAGATATTCTATGCATTAATTGTTGCCTAACCATTACAGGGGCAATCAAATTATTGTGGTAATAATTAAATAATTTTAAAATTACTAAAAGTTTAAATTGTGAAATATTTAAACCATTTTATCAACTAATTTGGAACATGTTGCCACAACTGGTAATACCCTTTCCAACCATGGCAAAATTCAGGTAGTACTAGCTAATCTTTTATGTATACCCTATTATGTTAAAATGACATCAAGCTATTGCTTTTGTGCATCTTTTACTAATCAAAGAAGTAAGGGTGTTTATGATTTTGGTACCTTTTAATGAACTAGCCTTTATAGAAATACCAATTAGTCTTTTTGTTTTTTGGTATTTTGGGAAACATCTTGGGTTTAATAAGATGGAAAGGAACAAGCCTTGGCCATTTTCAAAGTATATAGTTCTATTTTTGTTAAAGATAATCTTTTATTTGGTTGTGTACATGATATGTTACATTATCTCAATACTGGAAATTATCTGCCCATCCAACTAACTTACTAGACTCTCAAAGTCAGATGAAGTTGCTACTAAAGAAATTAACCAGTTGGAGCAACATGGGATGTTAGTGCCCTCCAAGAGCTTTAGGCCGCCCCAGTTGATTATTAAGAAAAAAATGGTTAATTATGTGACAATTGATTATAGAAAGCTCAATGTTATTTAAAAAACTTCTATTTCTTACCATGTATCAATTATGTGCTAGACTCCTGGGTGGCGCATAGTAACTCTCCAGCTATGGATCTAAATTCTGGATATTGGCAAATTGAGCTACTAAAAGAAGAGCAGGAAAATGCGCAATGACTATGTCACATGTAATCTACCAACCTACTAGAATGCTGCAGGGGTTGTACAATGCCCTGCAACTTTTCAGCAGGCTTTGGATAGTATACTATGCAATTAAAAAATTTCCATGTCTAGTTTATTTGGATCATATAAACGTTTTCCAAAACATAATGAGCACCTACAATAATCAGAAGTTTTTCACAATCTTGCAAAAGATAATCTGAAGATTAATCCCCAAAAGTACAACTTCTTTTGAGAACTTGAATAATTGGGTTTTATCATTGAAAATTTAGCCTATGGCTCCAGCTGCCAAAGATTGTAGCAATTACAAAAATGGCGTGGTTTAGTAACAAGTGCAACATTCAGATATTCCTATGAATGATTGGCTATTACTTTCAATTTGTTAAAAAATTATATAAAAATAGGTGAACTATTTTTTCACCTCCTCAAAAATGGTACAACCTTTGAGTGAACAAAGAACTGCCAGCTGTTCTTTAATAATCTCTGAATTTGTCTTACCAAGCGCCACTAATAATGTATTCTGTTAAAACAAACTAAATCATTCATATGGATGCTTCTCTTTCTGCCATTGGGGTAGTGTTAGCTCAATTTGATTCTGAAGGAATTGAGAATCATGTGGCTTACTGCAGCCAAACATTAGATGTTATTGAATGAAATTATATGATAGCCAAGAAAGAGCCTGGAAGTCATATATGCATGTAAAAAATTCTTGGGATACATCCACAGAGTGCATTTCATATTAATAATCAATAATACCTCACTTTGATGGTTACAGAATTTGAAGGAGCTGGAAGGGCATATGGATCAATGGATCTTAAATTAAAAGCCTATGTTTTTGAAATTCAGCACTATAACAGCATAAAGAATCAAAATGTCCTTGGGTTATATTGACCGCCCACCATGGCCTTAGTGGCCAATGTGGCCAATTAATCATTTGCTGAGATGCTAACTCAAAAAATGAAAATGAACTGGCGGAAGTTTAGCGCTTCATATAAAATTTTAAGAAAGAGCATGGTTGTCAAAAATGGGGAGCTCTATAAAATTACTAATGATAAGCAATTTTGGATAATCCAACCAACGGAGCAAACCAGCATTATCATCAAGGCCCACAAGGCGACAGGGCATGTGCGTTTTAAGAAGACACTTGAGCTATTAAAACAAACCAATAATTATTAATCTATGCATTTTTTATGTTCATGAGACCCTCTTAAGTTATAAGAAATGCCAATCTGAAGCCACTTACTTTTAGCCACCTCCTATTAATTGATTAACCCTAACTTTTCCTGGTACACCATCTCTATTGATGTTATGTGCCCTTTAACCAAAAGTTATGGTTAATTGAAAAATATAGTCATGGCCATCACTCACCTCACCAAGTGGATAGAGGCCAAAGAAGTTAGGTACATAGGGGCTATGACTAAGCTAAGTTTATCCTGGAGTATACTTATTTATTGGCATAGATGCCCACAATTTCTTTTGATGAATAATGGGATTAACTTTATGTCCCAGATTATTTCTAAGCTCAATGATTTGATTGGTATACATAAACATTGACTACACCCTATCACCCAGAGATCAACAATACCAAAGAACAAAAAAATGTACTCCTGTTAGTATTCTATCTAAGATAATAATGACCAAAGAGTCCAGTTAGAACCTTTTCTTGCCTTCCTCTATTTTGCATATTATATTACTTTAATTGGCCATAGGACTCCCTGTTTGACTTACTTTTTTGAAGCAAATGGAGCTTCCTCTGTTTTGTATCCTTTGGTCCATCAAGAGATATAAGTCCCACCAATTATTTAGAAACGCTGATTTAGACTTTAATTTAGCTACAAAGCAGTGCATATTCTAATGCGCTGGATTAAAATGTAAGGTCTTAAGAACATGATAATAAATACTGGAGGCTATTACCACACCTTGCTGTACTTTATTCGAGGTAAGACAACCAGGGGATGGACAGTACCAATACAAAATTGACCAAAAAACACAAACCAAAAGCCCTAAATGAGTGGCGGAACACCAAAACAAAAAGGAAAACTGAGCCAACCAGGTGTAGCAGTTGTGGACCACTTATCCCACACACACACACACACACACACACACACACACACACACACACACACACACACACACACACACACACACACACACACACACACACACACACACACACACACACACACACACACACACACACACACACACACACACACACACACACACACACACACACACACACACACACACACACACACACACACCCACCATGGCGGAGGGGGAGGGGGAGGGGGTTTCATAGAGCTTATCAATTTCTTCTTCATTAATGAAGAGATGGGCAAAAGCTGAGAGCAAAGGGGTTGGGGCATCTACAGGATGCGGGTTGAGGAAAAATGGAAAAGGGTAAGTTCATTGCTAACAATATGGGCCTGGAGAAGAGCCTCTAGGAATTTGGCAACATGGTGTTCAGCTTGTATGCGTGCATCAGGAAGCTGATAAATTTGGCTATATTGGCTCTGGTGATGCGCATAGTGGGGGGAAATTCTGCCAGTGCAACAACTTGCGTGAGAGCAGAGATGGCAGTTGCCCTTAATCGTTCACTTTCCTCCTTTGCAACCGCAGGGAAATCATCAGGGTAATAGATTAAATGTAGCCCCTCATCAAATTGAGTGACCAATTGTGCCACGGCTTCATGGATATGGCAGCTATCAGGAGAGGGCACAGCAGCTTCAGCAAGTTGATGGTCACTCAAAAATGGGGTAGCAATGGGTTTGGGGATATATTTCTTAGGTGGGAATGGGGCATCGAACTCTGAAGGAAGATATGATTCCAAATTAATTGGAAAGTTGGGAGGAGATATATTTCCTCAGATTCAGCAATTTCATCCAATAGGTCCCAGGGATTTTGATTGAGCAAGATTGACCCCGATGGATGAGGTATTGGTTGGGTAATTTTTTTGGGGCGTTGAATTGGTTGGACTGAATATGGGTCTAAATCTGCTCCTGATTGGGTAAATTGTTTGAAATTAAGCTGGCTTGGGCTGTGGTTGCAAAGGTTTTGTTGGTTTTTAAGCGTTCAGCTGGAGGGGGTGGGGGCATCCAAAATCCCCACTCAAATGCTGATTGTGCAGCCCCATGTGTGGGCATGGCAGAATCCGCTAGTTTTAAGTTGAAACTATAGGATTTCTTAGAATGATCCAACTTAAGGCATAGGGGACAAACAGTGCAGCTGTTGTCAACATGAGCCCAAAAGAAGTGGTCTGGTGCAGATGGGATATGGTCATGGGGAGGGATGTGCTGGGCTACAGTTGATTGGTGGGGGTGATGGTGGCCATTGCCCATAGTGCTGCTAACCGCTCAGCTCCGCTTGGGACCAGGAATGTCAAGAGAGTGTCTGTAACTCTCTTGTTCCCAGCAAGGTGATGTGGGATGCAAACCCACATTGCTAGGGAACTAGCCATTGGAGGAAGGGAAAGAAGACACCTCAAATGGTGCCTGTGCAAAAGGTACCCCAGGTGAGGGTGTATAGCGCAACATATAGTACCAGGTAAGTGGGGAACATAACATCTTGAGTGGACCCCAGAGGGGAGTCCATAATCAAGTGTAACTTGGCGTCAGGGGTTTTGGGTGCCTCAATCTGGAGGGGACCTAGGTGGCCCAAGGGAGCACCTGGGATTTTGGTAAATTTCAATAAAAGGTAGTGGCCCACATAGTTGGAGACCTCCCAAAGAGGTCCGCCACCAAGTTAGCCCAAGGAACCATAAGTAAAACGTAAAGTAATGGGTATTTTAATTTAAGAAAGTCAACCAGTGAGTAATGTTGGTTGCAAAAAACATTTTTAAAGTGGGCCAGGGAAATTCAGGTTCTGCAGAAGTGCGCCCAAGCCTTGACGCTCCAATAAACAGACGCTTTCATCCGTTTTTGTAAATTACACTGAAAGTGCCTTCACTCAAGTAATTGATTGAAGCCATATTTTACCCAAACTTGAAATTTTATAACTTAAACGGGATTCAAACCCTTGCTCTCCAATTAACCGAATTGAACTGTCTTCATTTGTAACATAAATCGTTCATTTCAGTGCCTGGGCCAAGATAAGAGGCTGGGCGTTTTGAATCCCATTAGTATCAACCTGGGTATGCTTGGCTTGCACCCAGCGTTGATCTAAGGTGTGTTTCAGGTCAGGAAGAGCCTGAAGTTTCACCTTCTGGGCCTCCTGTCACCCAGCCTTATCTTTAGCATCAGTTCCCACTATTAAGTCATCCAGGACATGACATTACCCTCTCCTCTTTTCTGGGCTCCACCTCCCCTCCAGGGGCGTTTGCTAAGGAGAAGTTCTTATGTGCTGGTGGCAACTTCATAGCAGCAACGGCTGTCTTAGGCTGAGATCCTGCAGCCTCAGGGAAACGATTATGAAATGATTCAATCAGGTCTTGGGCATGTACACAATCCCGTGCTGGCACCCAACTGTTCTCTGCTGCATCAAACCCTTTCCAGGACACCAGGTACTCAAGGTGTCGCTTAACCTGGCAGGAGGCTACTATTTCCTCCACTTCTCATTCCGGTGCCCCATCCACAAGATAAGCCTCAGGAGTCACAGGAGGAGGGCCTCCAATCAATGTCAACTTGCTTTCATGAAAGATGGAAAAATCTGAAATGCGGAGGGAATATCCAACTGGTATGAGGCATGTCCCACATTTCTAACTACACGGTAAGGACCAATCCTCTTTGGACCCAGCTTTTGCATGGCTTCTTGATAGGAATGTTGCTAGAATCAAGCATCCTAAGATCCCCTTCCTTGTAATCTGGACCCACTCAGCGCTTTCCATCGGCATTCTCCTTATAAACCAGCCTAGCCGCTTCCAAACTTGTGGACACCCCCTGGTGGACCTTCTTGATTGTCTTGGCAAGTCCAGCACCTCTTCCACTTTGGAACCACAGCTGGGCTCCATGTTAAAAGCAGGGTTAAATCCATGGTTAGCAAAAAAAAAGGTGAACAACTGATCGATGAATGCAAAGTGTTGTTGTAGCTAAACTGGGCCATGGGAAGGTGAGGAGCCCAATCTGAATGGTCTGCGGTGGTGTAACAACGCAGAAATTGTTCCAAGCACTGTTTCACTCGCTCAGTCTGCCCATCTGATTGGGGGTGATAGGCAGTTGAACGGCAGGGGCGAATCTGGAGAGTTTTAAACAACTCTTCCCAAAAGATGGAGGTGAACTGGGGTCCCCAGTCACTAATGATTTCTTGAGGAACTCATGAAGCGCAAATACATGGGCGACGAAGAGCCTGGCCAAATCAGCCGCGGTTATTGTAGTTCTGCAAGGAATAAAGTGGGAGAACTTTGTAAAGCGGTCCACCACCACCATGATTGCATCATACCCATCTGAAACGGGTAACTCCAAAATGAAATCCACTGATAGGGAAGTCCAGGGCCCTTCAGCCTTTTGGACTGGTACCATCAATCCTGCTAAAGGTTGCCAATTGGGTTTCATTTGATTGCAGATCAGGCACTCTTTACAGTACTGCCCTACCTGAACAGGCAAGCCCTTTCGAATTGTAAGTGTGTCGTATCAACTCCAAGGTCTTTGCTTTCCCAGGATGACCAACAGTGATTCCGTCATGATGGTCCTGGATGATCTCCAGGCGCAGTGGTCCAGCAGGAACCCATAGGCGCCCCTGAAACCACACCATCTCATCCTTCATGTGATAACCCCTGGATAAGTCCTCCTGATTCAGGGCGCTCTTAGCGAGAACAACAGCATATTCAGCTGATAATGGCTGAGAAAGAACTACATTTCTAAACATACTATATTCTGCTGCATTTTCCAGAGTCATGAGCGCTGACGTATGTACCATGGACTTAGGAAGTTGATGCAGAATCATACTTGGTGGAATCATCAACTGGGTGTTGTGAATCTCTACCTCCTTTGGATTGGGAGCCAAAGCAGGGTTGCGGCTCAAAGCATCCACCAAACCATTCTCCTTGCCCTTGGTGAACTCACAGTAAAATGTAAATAGGGCAAGGGTCTCATGCCAACGGGTCTGACGTGGTGTTAGAACATGTGGAGCATGGTAGTACAACAAGGCTCGGTGGTCTGTGCAAACCTGGAATGGTTGGGAGGAGCCATGTAAGTGGTGACGCCAATAAATCAGTTCCTCCACCACTGCTAATAACTCCTTGTCATATACGGCGTAGTTTAACTCATGCAGAGACATTTTCCTAGAAAAATATCCCACTGGATGCTCAGACCCATCTTTACCCACCTGTAACATGGCAGCTGCAATGGCAAAGTTGGAAGCATCTGAGGACACAATGAACTCCTTGGCAGGGTCAACATGGCGAAGGATGGATGTGGATAACAAGGTGCACTTCACCGCTTGGAAAGCATCCTCCAAAATGGGGGACCACTATTTCACCTTGGCACCGCTGTCCTTATATAAGGGAGCTGCCACCTCGGAGAGATTGGGTGTGAACTTCTTGAGGAACGTACACATCCCTAAAAAGCTCCTCAGTTCCTTGACAGAGGTGGGGGTAGGCCACTCACGAATAGCCTTCTCCTTGTCTGGAGTTATCATATGGCCCTGGTCAAAAACGACGTTGCCCAGAAAAGTAACCTGGGACTTGAAGAATTCGCATTTACTAATCTTAAGGGTAAGGCAAGTGGCCCTCAATCTCTCCACTACTTGTCAAAGGTGTACTGCATGTGACTCCTGATTGGGGGAAAACACCAGGATGTCATCCATGTAGGCAACCGCACATACCCCCAACAAGTCCCCCAACGCAGCATCAATGCGGCGTTGAAAGATGGCAGGGGCATTCTTAAGCCCAAAGGGCATAACCTGGAACTGGAAAATCCCTTTTCTGGCATGGAATGCGGTTAACCACTCCTGGCCCTTCTTTATCCAGATTTGATTGAATGCATTGAGGCAGTCCAACTTGGAGAAAACTTTTTCCTTTTCCACATAGCGTGCAATCTGGTAATCTAAAGGGATGGGATGGAGGTCAGGTACAGTCACATTATTTAAATTTCCATAATCGACACA
Organism: Massospora cicadina; assembly: GCA_022478985.1. Taxonomy (NCBI): domain Eukaryota; kingdom Fungi; phylum Entomophthoromycota; class Entomophthoromycetes; order Entomophthorales; family Entomophthoraceae; genus Massospora; species Massospora cicadina. Next base: position 126,874 of record JAKSZP010011854.1, read on the forward strand.
TGGACATAAAGTTCCATCAGCCTTCTCCACAAGGAGAAGTGGGGAGCAAACAGGGGAGGTACGCTGAAAGATGGCACCTTTGGCCAACTGCTCCTTCACCCATACATCTAAAACCTCTTCCTTCCGGGCAGTCAATGGGTATATGGGGGAAGAAATATGCACCAGATCCACAGTGAGTTTAAATTTACAATCAAACTCAGAATGTTCTGGTAGCGTACTAGCTGAAGCTGCATCAAAAGAAGATGCCAACTCCCCCAAACAGGAAGGTAAGGAAAGTCCCACAGTGGGCTTCAGCAAAGGGGCAAGATATGGACTTGGAACATTGGGCCAATGGGGTAATATGCCTTGGGCGTTATCCTCAGACAAGGGAACAATCAACTGGTGACCATTTGTCAAAGACAATGATGAAGTTTTTCTTTCAAATTTGTTCTGACGTCAAACTTCCGCCACCACTCAACACCCAAAATAATGGGGAACAAGAGGTTTCTGATAGCTTGAAACTGGTCAGACAATAGATAAGAACCTACCTGGAAATCGACTGACTCCATGATGTTCAGTGTGGGGATACCTTGAGAAGCCCCACCTCTAACCACACCACCTGGTGAGTAACTCAACTTAAGGTAGTCAGCAAGGTTTTGGTCAATAAAATTATTTGAGGCATCAGTATCCACCAAAATAGTTATGCTGAACTTTCCATAAGAGGATGTAAGGGTAGCAGTCAACAAGAATTATCCAGAATGGGATTTATTCAACGCAGAAAACGCCATTAATTCACCAGAAAATTCTTTCTCTGGCTTGAACAAGCCATCAAGGTATGTTTTGGAAATATAGAAGGGGAGGGATAGTGGGCCACTCTTACTACTGAGGCCACATATCCCACCACACCTTCTGCAGGTGCATATACATCTTTATATTTGTAACAAAGTTCTTTTTCAACTTCCTGAGAGCCCCTAATCATGGTAGGGGTCAAACGAGGGTTCTAAGGAGTAATCTGATATACCAAAATAGGGTCCTCATCCAGACTCATGAGAAAATAAACGGTTCAGTTTGGGATAAATTGTTCACGTTATAAAACGCGTTTTCTGGCTCTAATGAACCCACACTCATTCCAAGGGTTTGGTGTGCATTGCTATCCAGGGCCATCACCCCCAAGCCCAAAGCCGATGCCTCAGCATGCACCTCAGAAATGTGTTGGGGAGAAAAAATGATAACAGAATCCTTTTTTTGTTAAATTCAGGTTCAGAGCCTTCGATGTTCCCAATTTCTGCTGATATGGGGAGGAAATCAGTGGGAAGCATCTCATGATTCAAGGAAATATCACTAGTTGAGGATGAGATATTTATAGGGATGACCGTGGGTGACATCATCATGGCAGAATCATCTGAAACCTTTACTTCATTCTTGGGGCTAGACCCCTGTACAGTTCTGAATTTAGAAGAAGTAGAAGGATTAGAAGGATAAGATTCCCTCATTTTAAGAGAGAGCGCGCAACTTTTTGGCTTCCAGATTTATATGATTTGATCTGATGATGGCCAAATTACCTGGCCCCTTCTGGGTTGGGGTGGGGAAACTACCCCAAAGGGTTTCGAAAAGATGATCAAAATTGGAAGGAGGTGACTACCAAATTGGGGAATTTTTCATTGATATGTCCAAGGTTGAATGGAGAAATGACGTTTTAACTTCATCAGTTAATGGCAAAGCCTGGGCTTTTTTGCAGAATTCGCTTAAGTATGCTTTCATCAGATGACCTGCTTGATGCAGAGAAAAGAACTTGAAGAAGGAATGGAGGGATGCTTCATCAGGTCGATTCTGCTCCAAGACCTGTTCCAAGCCCTCCATTATTCACCACAAAAGTGGTTGAGTGCGGAATACCACAAAAACCCAGTTGCCCACATCAGGAGACAATCGGGATAACAGACCCACTACTAGTGAAAGTGGACATGAACTAGACAGATTATTCTTACTTAATGAGGGTTTTGGCTCAAGGGATGCCAAGGCTTGTTGAATTTCTGAGTAAATTTTGGGAGAAAACGCAGGGAATCATGACATCAGGATTGCAAAAAGTCTGAGACCACCAGGTATGAGCAGGAAGGGTGGGCATTTCCCAATTGGTAGTTGCAATAATAACGCCAAAATGCACCAATACAAAACCAAATGAAAAAACTGTGGTGAGCACCATTGTGGCAGTGACAAATGGCCAGCGCACCCAATTTATTAATAACAAAAGTCCCACATGGATAATTCTCATGCACGTATAATAAAAGGGGGTTGACTAATGTCAAGAGAGTGTTTGTAACTCTCTTGTTCCCAGCAAGGTGATGTGGGATGCAAACCCACATTGCTAGGGAACTAGCCATTAGGAGGAAGGGAAAGAAGACACCTCAAACGGTGCCTGTGCAAAAGGTACCCCAGGCGAGGGTGTATAGCGCAACATATAGTACCAGGTAAGTGGGGAACATAACATCTTGAGTGGACCACAGAGGGGAGTCCATAATCAAGTGTAACTTGGCGTCAGGGGTTTTGGGTGCCTCAATCTGGAGGGGACCTAGGTGGCCCAAGGGAGCACCTGGGATTTTGGTAAATTTCAATAAAGGTAGTGGCCCACATAGTTGGAGACCTCCCAAAGAGGTCCGCCACCAAGTTAGCCCAAGGAACCATAAGTAAAACGTAAAATAATGGGTATTTTAATTTAAGAAAGTCAACCAATGAGTAATGTTGGTTGCAAAAAACATTTTTAAAGTGGGCCAGGGAAATTCAGGTTCTGCAGAAGTGCGCCCAAGCCTTGACGCTCTAATAACAGATGCTTCCATCTGTTTTCATAAAATACACTGAAAGTGCCTTCACTCGAGTAATCAATTGAAGCTGTATTTCACCTGAACTTAAAATTTTATAACTTGAATGGGATTCAAACCCTTGCTCTCCAATTAACCAAATCAAACCATCTTTGTTTGTAACGTAAATTTTTCGTTTCAGTGGCTGGGCCAAGATAAGAGGCTGGGCGTTTTGCACCCCATTAGTATCAACCTGGGCATGCTTGGCTTGCACCCAGCATTGATCTAAGGTGTGTTTCAGGTCAGGAAGAGCCTGAAGTTTCACCTTCTGGGCCTCCTGTCACCCAGCCTTATCTTTAGCATCAGTTCCCACTATTAAGTCATCCAAACATGACAAGGAAGTGGAGGATGGGGTTTGTACCATATTTAGATAGTCCCATCATCAGTTCTTAATAGAGTGTTTGAGGCGGAAGGTGTGAAGGAAGTTTTGCAAAGGTCACCACCATTGTGGTGTCACTGGAGAGGCGTGTACGGGTTGTGGAAATAGGAGTGTTTTTATATATTAAGGGCATAGATGCTGCTGCAGCTGCATCCTCTTCAGTGGGAAAACCAATATTAAAATAGCCATTATAAGGGCAGAAGTCAATAAATCCCGCTGGTGAAAACGTGGATGTTGCCAGCTCAATTATCACTTTGTCAGCATATGGGAAGAGATGCCTATATTCAAATTGGAGGCAAAAGTGAATATTGGATTGAGGTAGGGCTAATGGGTGGGGGCAGGTTTGGTGTACTTGCGCTAAGTGTAATGATAAGTCCTTAGGAGGGACAAAACGTCCTGATGCATTAGGCGGACTGGATGAACCAGTTTGCACACGTTTGCCTGCAGAGCAGAAAACGCTAGCAGGTGGAGCGCTGCTGCCCCATGCTGGGGCAGCAGGTGGCAGATCCGCTGACATAAAATGAAAACTGATATGGTGAAGGTGGCGATGGAAAATTAATGGATGCTTTTTTAATAAATTTTCTCAAAAGTGATGTTAAGTGGAACCACACCTTGCTGTAGGGAAGTTGGTTTTATACTATGACAACCATTGTTTGAGACATATTAGAAAACTAGAGTACATATGGAAAGGGCCTTTTAGATCTTCAAAAAAACATCTACTAGTTCTAATAGTCTGATGGATACCATTAAAAGTCATCATATTAACTGGGTGCATGCTAAGTTCCTGATAAAATATAAGCAACGTTCCAGTCTAATGTTCCCAAGTTCTCAATGTTTTTTATCTAACCCCACCCATATTTGTTCTATGATGTCTGTTAAAGTGGGGAAAATGTTGTGATTAGTACAACAAACCAAACTGTTATATTATTTAGATAAATTTATATATTATCTAATATATGGATAAAGAATTTGACCAATTATTATATTTTTATTTCATCCCATGGTTCCAACTTTATAGGAAGTTTCCAATATTAAATTTAATTTGTGTTAGTAATTTTGCTGCGATGCCTTTGTTCATTAGCATTTATGATGGCAGATTGTATCCCTAATCCCCAACAATGCAACTTCTGTTCTCTTAATTCATTGATCACCATGGCTCACAACCTCAGTTTTCATATTGTCTATTATTTGTTTCAATATTTCTACCCCTACCTTGCCCCACAATGGCTTAAAATAATCAGTACTAGGGTCCTATTATTATTACAGCCATCCAACCATGTCTTAATTGCAATTGGCATATTGCTACTATTATGTAGATGCCCTGAGCCCAATGCATTTGCCTTCCAAACCTGAATTGGATATCACCTCTCTACTTTCCATTTGGAAGTGCTTCTTGGTAGCCAGAAATTGCATCAATAAGAACTTTTAAAATGAGAAAGTCATGTCTGAGGAGGATTGTCAACTGGAAGGGGAACTTTTCCTGATGTAGCAAACCCAGCCTACAACAAAAATTAGTTAGCAAGACCCTGAGCCACTGTCACTAGTAGATACTACGGTGTTCACTTTACTTTTTTAAAAAGATCCACTATTAAGATACTAAGGTTTTCTTTTTCTGTGATTATATCAAGGTTATTGTCCTCAAAAAGTACCTTGCAGTTTTTGTGTGTTGATAACCTGTTCACCTGATTTATGACACCCTGAGCCAACTTCAACAGAGTTCATGGTCATTTCCTACAGACCTATACCATCAACAGGAACTTGAGGGGGGCGTTATCAGAATTTGAGATAACTAAATAAGTCAAGGTTCCACATATGAATTGATCATAGATGAATTGGCTATCAAAAGATCTTGTTTGCATTTGGGACCTTCTACAGATAATGTATTAGAAAGATCTGAACCAATATACTTTCATGAGTCAGAACCAGTGGAGATGACTTCTGGGTTGACTTCTCAGCTCTCTACACCTTATAAAGGGCGCCTCCAGTCAATGGAGTCATGAGGTCATTGACAAAGATAATATTGAAGACCTTAAATATTCAGTGTGATAGTCAAGGCTTGGTCTGACTGCCACAAAGCCCTGATCTTCCCTACAGTGAAGATTGAGGATAACACTAATAATAATAAAAATATAGAATAGGATGGCAAAGACCCTTAAAAATGGCATTTTTTATAAATCAGATGCCAATAAGTTAGATAACTTAAGAAAGGAGGAGAAAAGGCATAGCAGAAACGGTTTGTGCCAATCAAAGGACGCCAACCTAAAACATGCTGAGTATTAGAATGTCAATGGCCAAGACAAACATCAGCATAGTGAATAAGAGGCCATAAACCCAAATTCCAAACAATGGGAAAAAATAAAGAACCATGGAAAATTACAGCTTATTGAATAAGGAGCTGCCAACCAAAAAAATGCCAAAAGAGAAAATATTGAAAGTAGAGAAAAATGATGGCCTAGCAAATCAGAATCTATCAAAAAAGAAATAATTAATATAAAAAGTTTGCAATAAGGATAAGACAAAACATGAGCTTTGATTTGTTCTTGAAGTGTAAAAATAATTGTGGAAAAGTTTTCATAACGTCTGAGATACTCAACAGACAGTCTAAAATGGGCTCAGATGAGAATATTAGAGGCTAAGATTGCTGAGGCAAGCCTGCAGATAGCCCACTACCTGTGGACTCCACAAGAAAAATTCTACCATTTCCCCCATTTCAAAGTATAAATGTAAACTGACAAAGGTGCTTAGGGCAACTTCATTTTTTAATATATGTATATATACTAGCTGATTTACCCGTGCTTTGCTACAGTGTCTATAAAATTTCATATTTCAATTTATTAATTTAGATTTTATATTATAGATAAACAAAACCATTCAGCCAAATCTAATTGCTCAATCAAATCACCCAAAAACCACCAACCACTCAGGTAAACCTAACTGAACTTATCAAAACAACCAATAACTAATCGCCCCTCAAAACTAAACTGTCTATTCTGATTTATCTGAGGTATGCTGACCAGGGGATGGACAGTACTGAACACAACACTCAAAAGGAAAAATCAAAACTACTAACCAGGTGGGAAGCAGAAACTGGTAACTCACCATGGCAGAGGGTGAGGAGGGGTCGGGGGTTGGTTTTCAGAAAGACCCACCTCAATCAAGGGATGTTGGTTACAGTACCATATCAGAGCAGAGAGCCAGGGCGTTGGGGCATCTGCATAGTGGGGGTTGAGGTCAGCATAGTAGGAGTTTCCTCTTCCGCATCAAGATAATGATGGGAAAGTGTCTCAACAAAAGCTGCGAGGAGAACTTCAGCTTCTTTGCAGGCTTCAGGAAGTTGGGTGAAAAGGGAGATACTGTGGCAGGTGATTTTGGCTGAGGGGTTGAATGAAGCAATTATTGTGACATTCATAACAGTAACTTCAGCATCATCGAATAGTTTTGAGATGTCACTGCAGGGAGATTCAGGGAAGTCGGGGGGGAAGAAGAGGGTGGGCAGGCCATGCTGGAGCTGAGCCACTGACTGGGCCACTGCAGTGCATAGTTTTGGGCAATGAGGAGAGGCCACCGCAGCTAAGGTGAGCTGGTGATCACTTTGGAAGGGGCTGTATTGGGCAGAGGAGCAAAATGGCGAGGGGTAGGGGCTTCATCAAAGTCAGGAAGGAAAAATTCTGCCTGACCATAATTGCCTTGGCAGAGAGGTTGACCTGTATGCTTACTAATGAGGATATTACCTGATTTGTCAGTTTCAGCCAATAGATCCCATGGATTTTGGTTCACTGGAATAGTGGCATTCAAATTTGGGTGGGTGGGATTGGATGAATGGGTAGCTGCTTGGGTGCCAATAGTGGTCCAAGAATTACTCTGATTGGCTGGGGTAGATTTAGGTGGGAGAGTGAGGCTGGAGGTTTTGGAGGGGGCTGATTTTCTATGTGGGCCCACTGAATGAGATTGGAGGGTGGGAGGGGGCAGCAAAGTGCCCTATACTGAACCTCCAGAAGGAGGCTCAGAAGCCACAGCAGTGGACTTGGCCTGAGGGCACGCTCTTTTTACATGGTCAAGGCCAAAGCAGAGGGAACAAATCTGCCTACCATTATTAACCTGAGCCTAAAAGAAATGATCATGTGCTGCAGCCACACTAGCGTGGGGTGGGATTTGTTGGGCTATGGTAAGGTGGTGTGGTATGATGATGGCTGTTGCCCAAGGAGCAGCAAGGCGCTCCACACCAGATGGAATGGCAAAGATGAGGTTGGGCTGAGTGCCATAAGCTATGAGTTCCATGACCAACTGGTCATACAAAACCTGGGGTGGAAGGTGGGATGGGAGATTTGCAAAGGATATCACCAGCGTGGTATCTGAAGGGAGGTGAGTACAGGTTGTAGGAATGGGGTTTTTTTATAAATTGGAGGAGTTTGTGCTGCTGCTTCAGCATCCTCCTCAGATTGGAACCCAACTTCAAAGTAGCCCTTAAAAGGGCAGAAGTATATAAAGCCAGCTGGTGCAAAGGCTGCAGTGGCTAGCTCAATAATTGCCTTATCAGCATATGGGAACAAATGCCCATAGTCCACTCTGAGGCAATAGCAAATGGCAGAGTGAGGGAGGGTGAGAGGATGGGGGTGAGAAGGGTGGACGTGTGCCAGGTGGAGCACTAAGTCCCATGGGGGATAAAATGGTTAGAAGCAGTGGGCAGGCTGTTTGAGCCCATCCAAATGCTCTTGCCCGCAGGGCAGAAAATGCTAGGTGGGGGTGCACTGCTGCCCCACACTGGGGTGGCAGGTGGTGGAGTCAAGGACATCAAAGAATAGGTTTGGGCAGTTGGCTGTGAATAAATAAAACTTTAAATTTAAAATTGATTAAAAGTGACTTTGAGCAGTAAAAGAAAGACTTTAAATTAAACTGCCTATTGATTTGACCAAAAGCCATTAACAACTTGGCCAAACAAAGTAAATCCATCAAATCAATCAAATAACACCAAACTGCTACCCAAAACATCTCTTTATACTTAAAATCATTGAGTATGTGACATATCTTCCAAACTACTAAATCAACTTCTACTTAACTTTTTTATTTTATTCGAGGTGGGCCGACCTGGGGACAATACTGCACTGATTGAGGGGAAATCGAATGAATTGGAAAGGAGGATAAAATCTGGAAAACCTCCATGCATGGCATATGATAGGCCAGGAACTCCATGGACCGCCTTTGCTATTTGCTATCTCAGTTTGGGGCATTGGTGTGCAACGCCAACACAGTCATAGTTGTCCCCTACCCAAAGTTCCTGTACCGGAATCGAACTCGGGGAGGCAGTGGTAGAGGTCCCTATTCTACCACTGGGGTATCCTCCCCTACCATCTTAACGTCTAGCTATGTTTTGTTCTCTTGTCAAAAGATGATAACTTCTACTTAACTTGCCAAAAGTATTTTATAAATTAGGTGAACCAAGTTAGGCAGGTTTTTAAAATATATAAACCTAACATTCAGATACCCATGCTTCGCTACAGTATTTAAAGTTTATCAGATGATAAGCTCACATTGTAGCCTATAGGCTGTGCCAGCACTACTCTTGAGCCACTCAGACTAACAGCTCCGCTGTTGCCCTCTTGGCTGGTGAGCTGATTATCCTACCTACCTAATCTACTTAACCTCTAATACTAATTTTTTTTGAGTCAGTTGATCAATTTGGTGAATTATTAGATAATATTTGCCAATTCTCACTAACTCACACAAATGGATTAACCTATCATACTCAATAATTTCAGATTTGATCTTATTTGCCATTTCTCACTCACTCACCCAAATAGATTAAACTTATCAGAGTCGATTAGCTTCAGGTGAGCAATTTGGTGAATTATTCAATAATATTTGTCAATTCTCACCCACTCGCCCAAATCGATTAAACCCATCAAGCTTGATAATTACAGATTCGATCTTATTTGCCAATTCTCACCCACTCGCCCAAATCGATTGAACCCATCAAGCTTGATAATTACAGATTCGATCTTATTTGCCAATTCTCACCCACTCACCCAAATAGATTGACCCTATCAGAGTCGATTAGCTTTAGGTGAGCAATTTGGTGAATCTACAATATAAACATGAAAGCCCACTCACACACTCAGCATTGTATCTCAACAATGACAAGGCCTAGAAAGATGAAACTTTACATACATATTCACTAGATAATGTAGATGTGCAATAAGAAAGTATCTTTTATTTTTCATAGTAAAATAAAAAGTTTTATATGCAACAAATGAAAATCTTATATGTTTTTGATGGAAATTGGTATATTGTTACGGCTGAGAAGTTTGATTCACCAAATTGCTCACCTGAAACTAATCAAGTCTGATAAGTTTAATCTATTTGGGTGAGTGGGTGAGAATTGGCGAATCTTATTGAATCTAAAATTTTATTGAGTTTGATGGGTTCAATCTATTTGGGTGAGTGGGTGAGAATTGGCAAATATTATCTCATAATTCACCAAATTGCTCAACTGAAACTAATCGAGTTTGATAGATTCAATCTATTTGAGCGAGTAGGTAAGAATTGGCAAATATTATTAAATAATTCAAGTTGCTCACCTGAAACTAAACAAAAATCAGTGTTTGAGGTTTGTAGATTAAGTAAAGTTAGGATCAGCTTACTAGCCACGAGGGCAACAGCGGAGCTGTTGGTCCGAGTAGCTCGAGAGTAGCGCTGGCACAGCCTATAGGCTGTCAGTGTGAGCTTATAAATAAACCTGAGCAACGCTGGGTAAATTTTGCTATTGGAAACGTATGCTTTCATTTTTCTTTATTTTCCATTTAACCAAACTGAGCCACAGCAATGCGTGGCCGGGTACAGCTAGTTATTCAATAATATTTGTCAATTCTCACCCACTCGCCCAAATAGATTGACCCATCAGGCTTGATAATTTCAAATTTGATTAGATTCACCAATTCTCACCCACTCACCCAAATATATTGACCCTATCAGACTTAAAGGTTTTAGATGTCAGTCAATAGGTATAACAGTATATCAGTGAAAATTTTTTATTAAGTAGATAATAAAAATCTCAAATATCAGACATGGATTTTAAAAATCTTAAAATTTATTTTATTAAGTTTTGGAAGGTACTCTGGATCTAAATGGAAAATAGATAACTCCTCAGGATTTGACAAAGCAGTTGCCTCACTGTACACCCTCTCCATGAACAGACAATCCTCTTGAGCATCAGTATCATCCTTACCATCTTTCAAGGATCATCAACACTGTTCTTCAAGCCAATGTACCAAGAATTGACCACTATGCACACTTTTTCTTGTGGTCCCTTACCTGTCCTCCTGCCTACTTTTTTTGTGGTTGTCACAATTCTAATATGACTGGATGATAAGCCCTAAGTCAATATGGCAGAATGAATGGAATCTGCTGGAATCAAACTGGTACTGGTAATTTAAGCACTTTGAAATGAGGCATTTGGCAAATCAAGAGGATTATGCTGAGATTTGATATAAATAAGAGTAATTCAAAAAGGAAAGCAGAATAGAAGAGTACCAAGGCCAAGGATACATCTGGCTGGGGAACCAAGGTATAAAGAGTCTGATGGAAGATAAAAGGTGGGAGAGGTTTTTACAAGAAGAGAGAGTGCAGATAAACTCTGTGATTATATTATAATAAAGGTGGAAGTAAGGGGTGATAGCTCCATACATATTTTATTAAGTTTATTATAAAGTCAGTGATCCTCATATCATCTGATTTGGTTGCTCAGTGGCTCATAACCTGTGCAAAATCAACTCGGTGGAATTGAGCCCAACTGCCAAGAATTAACAGTGGTGCTCACTACAGGAGGGTCCATTGATCAACTAATCACAACTTCATCAATAGTACTTATGGTGCGACCAGCTTGCTCTGATGAGGTTGTGGGATCCACCGATGGATGCCACAAATATTCTTATCAAAGTGAGAATCTTACTTTTTTAATAAAAGTATAAAATAACACTTTGTTAAAGTTTTTTATGTTTTTTATTGTTAAGCTGGGCCAAACCAAAGAAGGTCCTTTTCTCAATACTAGTTTTTCCTATTTAAACTAGTTCAGATTTTGAGACCATGGGCATTTGAGGCAAAAGTATATAAAGCCAAGTCATCTAAATTAGGAAATATAGGCTTTTGGCCTATCAGATCAAAGATAAATTTTTTGAGACAAAACTGGCCCATGTGGTAACAATTTGATGAATTGTATCCAATCACCAGTGAGTAAAATCTTCTCACCTTGGCAGTGGTCAAACTCATGTGGTAATGATTGGTTAATTCATACCCAATCATCAATGGGTAAAATCTTCTCACCTCAGGAGGGTTCAGATCTGAGTAGTGACAAACACCCCAAATTTGGTCAAGAAGTCAGAGTAATCCTATTAGTTATTAGCTTTTTAAGCCATTTTTTGTTATAGATCATATTTTCCCAATAGTTAGGATTCCACCAAGAATCCGCCAAGGTCTTTTCACTGTGGGTACTCATATTGTTGGTATCCACAATAAATATTTGAAGATTGGGCAGGAGATGGGCCCATCATGGTAGCAGATTTGGGAGCACTAATACCTCCAACATTCTGTTTCTTAAGTTGAGAAAGAGAATGTCCAACAGAGGTGATACCCCTGGTGGTTGAAATAACTCACTATGGGGAACTGAAGCTTGCTATGGATACCTTACTTCAGGCGCAAACAGTGTTGTTTCAGGAGAACAAGAATATTACTAAGAAGCTCAACCATGCCTTCCGCCAACTGCTTCTGGTGGGTGACCATGCCAACCAACTTACCAACCTTTGGAACAGCACGATGGAGCAGCTAGACTGTGCGGAGTATAAATTAGATAAGGCCATTAAGGAAAAAAAATCTGCAGTGACAGGCTGCCCTCATTTAACTGTGATGGTAACATAAATGGGTTTTTCAAGCAGTTTGAGTTTGCCATAGAGGGGGCTTCAGATCAATGAAAAGCTAAACTATTGTTATCTGTGTTGAATGTTTCAAGAGCTGATCAAGTTACTTGTTATCTCAAAGACAGTACTGTAGCATACCAAGAGGTGAAGGAGACTGTAATTCACCTGTTTGGGGGAAAAGCAAAAATGGCTCAATGCAAGGCAGATTTCTATAATAATATCTTTTCAAGAAAATGAGTCTTTAACACAGTTTGCAGAGTAATTTGCTAATGAGTATTATGTGTTGTTGGTTGCCAATGTCCTATCTAATGGAAAGATGGGTATAGCAATGATGGCAGCTGTCAAGCCATATTGGGAGCTTTATAACACTATGTCCCATGTGCTGGATGGGGATACCATACTCATCCAAATCATGAATGCTTTATGTCAGCTCTCTGCCACAAACAGCACCCCCAACGTAGCCCAGAAAATTGCTGTTGCCCCCATTCCAACCCTTGCAGCATATAGGCTGCAGCAATTGGGTTATCAGCTGCTGGAATGTATATATCTCTCACATGAGTCAATAGACCCTTTCTGGCCTGAGTACACTTCACCAGTTTGTCCGTGACCTTGGAACTTTCCTGGCAACATTTGACCTGGTTCTTCTGGCCCTAACTATATACGCGCACCTTTTATGAACACTTGCTTCCAGTGTGGACAAAGAGGGCATTATGCAGCCAATTTCCCTAGCCACCCACATGTGTTCACAATGCCAACAAAGATAATCGAGCAGGGAAAAGCTCAAGCGGAGTAGAGATGGGATGCTCTATCTCCGCTAAGTCCAATTCACTTGTCCTCAACAATCCCCAACTGTTTTTTCAGAAAAAAATTGAACCTCAATCAGATGATGTGTTATACCAGCAGCTTTCATTGGATACCCTTGCTTCCACTTCCATGAGTAAAGGCTCACCCCATCAGGCCAAGTTTTGTCAGGTCGTGCAGAAGCCATATGTGTGGCAGATCCTGGAACAGACTGACATTAGCAAACCGGATCCTTCACTGAACGTCACTCCTTTAGTTTGGGTTACTATAGCCATTCCAGTGGAGAAAATCACTAGTGAGTATCCTCAAGTTGGCAAGGGCACTTCTTCTTTTTGAGTAGCACAAAGCCCTTGAATGTACAAGCAATACACACCTATGATTCTTCTTACTCAGAATGTACTTATTGTGACATATTTGTTAAAAACATGAAAATCCGCGTTATCATAGACTCAGGAGCACCTGTGAACATAATATTCACTCGGTTGGTGGCTAAACTTATGTTGAAACCAGATGTGGACCATTGCATAGTATATGGGTTCGTGGGAACACATAGCACAGTGTTGGAAGGAGCATATAACGCATTGCCTTTAAAATTTGGGTCAGTCCAGGTGTCTGCTCCAGTGGTGGTTTTGCCAAATAACTACTATTATATGTTAATCAGCGCAGCTTTTATGAGGAAATTTGGCGTTGTGATAGATATGGCAGAAGAAACCCTTACCATATTTGGTCAACAAATTCCATTATATTTTTCCTCCGGTGGTTTTCCAACAAATCCAGTCCACTCCAGTCAAATCAATCTAGCATACAGTGATGGAGTAATCCTTGTTCGCTATCAGTGACTGAGTCAGCGGACTAAGATCCCCCCAACCAGATATATGAGTATAAAGGAATCTCACTTTGAGCAACACGCCCTTTAAGCTTACCGTCTGGACACCAGGGCATAATAGGGACTGGGCTCAAAATCGTAGTCCATAAGGGGCTTTATGGAGAAATCCTGGCACCTAATCAGCACTCACGGCTCAAACCACATGTGGCTCCAGGGTTATTGTTTCATGGAAATGGGGAGGTGAAGGTGCTGCTTGCAAACCTACAGAAGGAGACAATAATGATTAGATGGCACCAAGTGGTGGCTTACCTACACTTTGTCCCTATTGGGGAAGCTTGACATATTCATGACTTTGGCTCCTGGGAAGATCTCAGACTACAGGCTCGCTCCTCATTTGGCATACTGATTGTAGTTTTGCGGGAAGCACTCATGGGACTATCAGCATATCAGCAAGATAAGGCTATGGCAAATTTTAAAAGTATTGTGATATTTTTTCAAATGACAATCATGACTTGGGGTGTGCTCAAGGGGTGGTAAATTGGATTGCTATGAGGGGATCACCCTCTCATTTGTTCACATCCTATTAGATGTTCTAGAGCATCAGAAGAGGTTGTCTCCAATGAAGTGGATAAACTTATTGAGCAAGGAATGTTAGAGCGGTCAAACAGTCTGTGGGTGTTGCCTGTGCTCATTGTAAAGAAGAAGGATGTCATGAATTGAGTGGTTATTAACTATTGTAAACTCAATAATATAAAAAAGAAGGATTCTTACCCTCTTCCATGGATCAATGATGCGTTAGACTGATTGGGCAGGGCAAACTATTTTTTTGCTATAGATCTGATCTCAGGGTATTGGCAGATTAAATTGCCATTAATAACAGGAGAAATGTGTGATCATCACCTCAAGAGTTTTGTTCCAGCTGACGTACATGCTGCAAGGGTTGTGTAATGCTCCAGCTATGTTCCAGCATGCCATGGGTACAATTTTAGGTGATTTAAAGCTGTCCTGCAACTTAGTTTACCTTGACAACATCAATGTGTTTTCGCGGACATTTAAAGAGCACCTAGACCACTTGGAGCAAGTGTTTCAGCGCCTCGCCACCGCTAATATCAAAATTTAAGCCTCAAAAGTGCCATTTCTTTAAGGAGCAATTAGATTACCTCAGGTTTGTCATAGATTCACATGGGCTTAAACTGCAGCTGGCTAAAGTGGAAGTGATAAGCATGATGACTTGCCCAGTGAATAAGTGGGACATTCAAGTGTTTCTGGGAATGGTTGGGTATTACCAACAGTTCATTCCCAATTTCAGCTGCATCAGGGCCCCACTTTTTGAGCTATTAAAGAAAAACGCTTCTTTCAATTGGACGGAATTATGTCAGAATGCTTTTGATGTATTGCGTACCGCGTTAGCAAGTGCACCCATTTTGCAATACCCCAAATTTGATAAGCTGTTCATAGTGAAAATGGATGCCTCACTCTCCACTATAGGGGCAGTATTATCTCAGAAGGATGATGATGGCGTGGAGCATCCTGTTGCCTTCTGTAGTCAAAGTTTGAACTGTCACAAATGGAACTACACCATTACAGAGCGAGAATGTTTAGCAATAATTTACACTTATAAACAGTTTCAAGTATACCTGCATGGAGTACAATTCTAAGTTGTAATGGACCATGCTTACTTGTGTTGGTTGCAGAATCTGCGTGAACTGGAAGGGCGGCTCGCACATTGGGCGTTGAAGCTGCAAGCATATGATTTCAAGATTTTGCATTGACCAGGAGTGAAAAATCTTAATGTGGATTGTCCTCTAAGCTGCCAACAGTTGCAATCACAGCGGATCTAGCTGACATAATGTATGAGAAGATGGTGGTAAATACCAGGATGAGCCGCCGCATGTGATCAAGGTACTAGATGGACTTTGGGCGGATACCTTTCTATGTGAGGGAGAACTATATAAGTGGATTGGCGACCAGACACTGAGTTTCCCTAAGCCTTCATCCTGACCTTCAATAATTATGGATGCTCATTGGGCTGTTGGCCATGGAGGATTGCAGAAGACGCTAAAATTCTTGTAACCCCTATACTTCTGGGAAAGCATGCATTACAATGTATTGAAAACAGTTAGTTGATGCCATCAGTGTCAAGTAGAAAAACCTTTCCATAAGAAAACCACCTACCAACTAGTGAAACCCCAGTTTGCATGGCACACCTTTTTATATTGATGTAGTGGGACCTCTGCCAAATAGTGCCAATCGATCCAAGTATATAATTGTCACTATCAATCACTTGACCCAATGGGTGGAAGCCAGGGCTATTAGCGACTTAGGTGCGGTCACCACTTCCAAGTTCATAATGAAGTGCATTATACAGCGGCATGGCTTTCTGCAGTTCATTCTGATGGACAATGGAACCAACTTTACTTCACTTATTCTGCCAAAGTTAAATGAGTTGATAGCTATTTGTGGGGTTTTGACCACCCCCTATCATCCAGAATCCAATGGGATGGTGGAGCGAGTCAATGGAACCCTAGTGAACATACTCCACAAATTGATAACAGATTGGCCCTCAGAATGGAGTGCCCTTCTACCTACTGCTGTGTTTGCTTATAATATCAGCTATCATTCGGCCACTGGTAAGAGCCCATTTCAACTGCTGTATAGTTGACATCTGGCTTTGCCTGCCTTGTTATATTCATATGTAGAGGACACTGGTGTGGTGAATCCTCAGCGATATATGAATTAACTCACAGATACTTTAATCAAGTTGCAAATGGAAGCCTACTCCACCAGTCTAGCAAAGAAAATCCGCGACCAGGCGGCCAACCAGAAGCAATGAAGCAGTTTTACATTGTTTGCTGTAGGGGATTACGTTTTTATTCCACTATCAGCATGGATTCAGACAAAAAAATAAATTCTCCAACCTTTGGGTTGGCCCATTCAAGGTTATTGAGAAGATTGGCATGGATGTCTACACCATTAAGGAACCCGCTGGGGGTTGGGTTATCAACTGAATCCAATCAAAGTTCCTTCAAACATACAAACAGTAAGAACTTATTGTCCAGTCAAGGAGGGGGTAATGTCACAGTTCTAATATGACTGGATGATAAGCCCTAAGTCAATATAGCGGAATGAATGGAATCCACTGGAATCAAACTGTTACTGGTAATTTAAGCATTTCAAAATGAGGCATTCAGCAAATTGAGAGGATTATGCCAAGATTTGATACAAATAAGAGTAATTCAAAAAGGAAAGCAGAATAGAAGAGTACCAAGCTGAGGATGCATCTGGCTAGGGAACTAAGGTATAAAGAGTCTGATGGAAGATAAAAGGTGGAAGAGGTCTTTATGAGAAGAGAGAGCGCAGATAAACTCTGCAAATATTATAATAAAGGTGGAAGTAAGGGGCAATAGCTCCATACATTTTTTATTAAGTTTATTATAAAGTCGGTGATCCTCATATCATCTGATTTGGTTGCTCAAAGGCTCATACCCTGTGCAAAACCAACTCGGTGGAATCAAGCCCAACCGCTGAGAATTAACAGTGGTGATGTGGAAATATCATATTTATCACAAGAAGTCAATTGGGAATTATTAAGAAGATACTGATTGAAAGGATCAGGAAGATCTAAGTGATATGTCCCAACCCATTCTATAATTATTAAAAGCTTTTTTAATATAGAAATATTCTATACACTTCTCATTTTTATCTGCTTTGATACTTCTCATATTTGTTAGACTTTCCAGTGCCTAATACTTCTTTCTTATAATGCTGCCCCCATTCCCACACTGCCTAGTAGCTTGTATGTTGAGTAAACTAGCTCTTGTGCAGATAAATCCCCCAACTGCTCCACCAAATTGACAAATTTTTCTCCAGGTAAAGTCTTCTATACAGCTACCCTTTTCCCCAAAAGTTTCTCAATCCAAAAATTGGAAGCCCTTTATTTTAATTCATGGTACAATTCTTAGTTTTTTCATTTATTCTAATTTCTTGCCTACCTATTTTGGCTCCCCCTTATACAAATTTTGTCAATATTCCTTTGTTTATTTTCCTATGCCAACCAAATGTTAGGCTTCCACAGGTGTAGTGCATCTTAATCTGGGAATATTTATTAAGTTTTGAATATCTTAATTATGGAGCAGCTAATTATAGCATGCCCCATCAAATTCTCAACCCAAATTCTTGTAGTAATTTATGATTATGACTCTCTTCCATGTGTGAGCTCAAGAATACACCACAACTGGAGAAAATACCACAAGTTGAGGTAACACTAGAACAGTGCAGCTACCTGTTGAAAAAAAATCCATTTATGAGGTGGGTGCCCTCTCAAGTGAGGGCACTAGTCTATTTTGTTTTCTTCCTTTCCCATATTAAAAAACAATTTTCCTTACAACTTTTAAGTTTTCCATTTTTAATTAAATTGTTTTGGGCAACATGGCATGCTAAATGGCCAAAAAGCTTTCACTGAAATGGTGGACCCCTCACTGTATAAAAAGCATTAAATCCATCATCATTCTTTCTTTTCTTGGATCCTTAGGTGGCTCCTTGGGAACTGTGAAGTGCTTTCCAAAGCGTACTTAGGCTCCCCACACCTTACAATTATCTTCAGATTGAGCCACCTTTAACCTTTTACATCCTAGATTACTGATAATCTAACTTGTATAACTCATTTTAAATAAGATAAAACAATACAAAGGTTATCAAGGTATAAATTGAGCTTATTTACAAGTAAAATAGTAAGCTTTAATTCTAGCTAAGGTGGAATGGTTTAAAAATTTAATTGTTTTTGGGCAAGGCAGTACAATTGGGCACCTTATGAGGGTTTAAATCTTAAAAAAAGTAACGAGGTGGGTCAACCTTGGGACAAATATAACACACTGAGATTCTTTATAGCCAGTACAGGTTTCAAACTTATGTTGAACAAAACCTGCACTAGAGTGGAAGCAGAAATTACATGAGGGTTTAAATCTTATGTTTCAAACTGATGATGTTTAGAGCTCATATATGTTGGCTTCTATCATAATACAAAAAAATTGCAAACCTGTTAAACTGGTCCAAAATAAATCAAAATATTTTTTGTCTGGGACCACTTTTTAAAAATTAAAAAACTGGACTGTATTTATTAAACTAAAGAGCTGGTTTATAATGATGAAAGACCTTTTAGACTAACTGTCTGAAAAGTATTTTGTGCTAATTAAATTATTTACTTTCACATTGATTTCTGTTCAAAAATCATATTATTAGAATGCTTAAAGCTTGTTGCTTGGTATATTTGAGATAAGCTGGACATTTTAGTTAACTAATATGGACCACTATCATACATTCTGAGATACTTAGTGTCTATCATTATCAGTAAAATCTATCCAATTTTAAAAAAACATCTTAACGTCAACACTGAACTTTGATCCCAACTAAAGAACAAGTTGTTTAGCTAAAGTTTGCCTTAATTTGAATATTGTAAATTCTATATACTATAACTAAGATAAATCTTAAATAATTACAGCTTGAAATATAAATTCAGACTAATATGTGATTCAACAACAATTATTAAGTGCATTATAGGGTTCTTAATGAAAGCCATGGGGTTTTGATATGGTCCTTCATTAGAGCTCCAAAAGTTATGATTGGTGGAAGGAATCTGATATTACCTATGGAGTTCTAAGAGGATACCCTATTGGAGCTCTGAGGGGTATAATTATTGGAGCTCTCTAAGACTAGGCATAACTTAATTTTATCAAAAGGGATGGTTTAGGCTAGGTAATCAGTTTTATTATCTTTTTAGGCATCATTAGCACCTTTGGTTTTATTAAAATGGTTTGTTATGTCATTTGGATTTCATATGAATCATTTCTAGTAAGATTTAGGTGAATACCCAGTTCTACAAGTATTCCAGCTCAGGAGGTTCAAAGGGCCTGTTCTATGAAAAATCCAGCTTATATCAAGATAGTAAACAGTGAATTAATTAAGATAAAGGTTATCTGAGGCAAGTATCACTAGTTGGTACAATTATTATGTATTTTTATGAGCTATATGGAATACTTCTAATAACTGTTACATTGCTGTTAGATTAACTAATTTCTAGTTCAGGGGGAAATGTTTTATGGAGTGAAAAAAGACCTCATATTTCCTATATTGCATATTGCTGTTATTTTTATAAAATAATATAATTTTTAATTTGTAATGTAATAATATAAGAAGGCTACCATGGGTAAATTAAATAAGGTTTTAGAATAAGACTAAAAAGCATACTTATTTCAGATGTATTAGAAAGTATCCATTATTAGTCAGATAAATTTTTAGTCAAAGAATTTTAGAGATAAAATTTTTATGGGATCTGCTTGAACTTTTAAACATCATAAGTTTTATTTTTGCATAGAACAAACATTGATCACTTTAATTATTTCTCTCAGACATAAAAAAGGCCAAAAATGTTGACCTCATGTCTAATAATTTAGGTATCAGGTCACTGCACCCAAGCCTAATCTGATAGATAACTGCTAAATATATTTTAATTTTAATTTATTGTGGGGAAGGCCGACCATGGGACAGACACTTCAGAATATGACGCAGGAAAGATAAACTTAGTACCAGGGGGGCACCCCAGAGAAGCGATGCTATCTCTTGTTGCCAGTGGGAACGCCACTTATGGGGAGGGGGAGGGAACGTGTTAAGGGGCCGTAGCCACTATTGAGCACGTGTGGAGGAAGGGGTCTGATTTGATGAACCAGACTGGGAACCAGGAGGAGACCAGCTGTTGGCGACGCAGTGGGAGATATCCAAACATCCACGCTTGAAAGTGGTCCACCAAATGAGACTGGAATCTGTGGACAGCTTCTGGGAGGGTGGGAATGGAGCCAGCGATGGCATCCAAGACAATTGTGTGGATAGTCCACATGGCGATTGCAACCACCAGAGCATGGAGGGAGGGTGGGAGGGGGAGGCCATTGATGAAGCAAACATATCTCTTGACAGACTGAAGGGATGCGTTTGATCCTGGCCTAGCAGACGTTGGACTTCGCGCCATATCACTTTAGAGGTGGGGCACTTCTCCAGGCGGTGGAACAGCATTCCATACTGGCCACACACGACACAGGATGAGTGTAAAGCGTTAGAGCACTCAGCTGCATGATACACCCACCTCAGGCAGCGCCACACATGGGAGCGGACTTGAGGCTGCAACAGAGGATGGTGTGCGTATTTCCAGATAGTCTTTTGGGTCTCAGTGGAATAAGGGATGTCCATCATGTCCAGGTAGTCCACCCTGGATAGGACTTGGGGTCGAATGGGGATCACGCCATCATGGATGGGTAGCCCCCATACCTCTTGTGTGAACTGAGGAGAGGGGCGGCCTCTTCGGGTTGTATGTCCACTAGTACGAATTCTCCACTCTGCACTTCGCATGAGAGAGTAGGATTCATTTGTAGTGGGTTTTAGTCCCATGAGGACCTGTGGCCGGTGTGTGTGATGCGAGGTATTTCATCAGGGAGTGGGGGTTTGATGGATTGTTGAGGCCCAAGGCTTGGGAGAAGTTGGAGTGGGCCGCGCGGGACCAGTGTTGGGATGGGAGTGTAGGAGCAGTGACGGCCGCGATCCAGGTGCCCAGGATCTTGGCAGCATGGGCTTTGAAGTCAGCAGGCCCATGCCACCTTGATGATGAGGGCCAAACATGACCTCTAGCCATACTAGTGGAGGGCAGCCTGACCAAAGCCATCCTTGCAGCAAAGCATACAGGGATTTGAAGAAGCTTGGGGAGAAGGGGATGGCGTGGGCTCCAAACCAGACTTTGGATAGGAGCATAGAGTTGGCAAGAACAACCCTGCCAGTGAGGGTAGTAGGGTGGGCTCTGAGAGAGGCGATTCGCTTCGTCACGTTGTCCAGTATACAGCACTCCATTATTGCTGACGCATATCCGCCTGCCTCCATCCACACGCCCAGATGGTGTACTGGTCCTATGGTAGGACGTGGCACAAAGGGGAGCACCAGTGGAGTGGTGTGTGTTGAGTTAGTAAGGCGTGGACGTGGGCGAGCAGATGGGCTTGGTTGGGAACTACTTGCTGGGGCCCAGCAGTTCTGAAACTGACCAAGGAGGATGATTTTGGTTTTGGAGGCGTTCAGTGCCGCGTTGCTTACCCAGGAATATTCCTGGATGAGGGCTTCAAGCGCGCGTGCATCTTTGTTATTAGACACCCCCACCACACAATCATCTGCAAATGCCATCATCTTGACTGGGGTTTGGCCTGGCACATGGACCCCAGTGAGGTGTGCATTCACATTTCGCAGTAGTGGGTCAAGGCTGAAGTTGTATAAGAGTGGGCTGAGGGGGTCCCCTTGTTGCAGGCCCCTTTGAGGGCGGACTACTTCCATTAGGAAGCCTGGGCCATGCACTGCTATTGTCGCAGATTCCATGAGCAGCATCACCCAGTTTATGAAGCGGGGGGGTAGGCGGAATTGATGGAGGCAGGCCCTTAGGTATTCCCAGTTTACTCTATCATAGGCCTTTTGTTGGTCCAAGAATACAAGTGCCCCAGAGGCTGTGGACTGACACACATTAGCCACAGAGTGCACGTTATCCCAAATCAACCTTCTGGGGATGAAACCAAATTGTTCTGGGGAGATGGTGGCAGATGCTACAGTCCCTAAACGGTTTGCCATGATTTTGGTTAAAATTTTGGTGTCTGTGTTTGTTAGAGAAATGGGGCGCCAGTTGGCTAAGTCAAGCCTATCCCCTTTCTTGAATAGTGTGACAGTAAAGGCCTCATGTCCTCCTGGTAGGAGGCGCATTTCCAACAGGCTTTGGTTGAGTGAGGCTAGCAGCAATGGGGATATATATTCAAAATATTTTTTGTAGAACTCATATGGAATGCCATCTGGGCCTGGGCATTTTCAGTTTGGTGCACCGTGAATGGCTGTCCATAATTCGTTCAGAGTAATTAAATTCATTATTTCCGGGTATCAGAAAATGGTGCAGATATGAGCTCAGTTGAGAAATTCTGCCATTTTGGCCAGCTGAATTGGTTTGGCTTGGTATAACTCGGAGTAATATTTTTGCATTTCGATTGCCACTTCAGCTGGTGTGTCCACAATGGAATTATCCGATCTTTGCACCTGTGTGCAGGCCATGCTCTGGCATGGTGCAAAATTTTTTTTAAAGAAGTATGCGGTGCACTTGTTGCCTTTAGTGATGCATGTGGCCCTGTATTGGACACAAACCCGATGTTTGTGTTGCCTTTTGAGTGCGTTGAGGTGGGAGGCTGCCTCCGCCCACTTCTGGCCCCATGCAGGGCTATATCCTGAGGCTGGGATGTTGGACTCCAAGTGGGCCAATTCTGCCAGCATGCGCGAGATAACCGCTGATGTGGCTCATGAGCATCTGGAGGAGAGATGGCGATAGTGGCAGATGGTGTCTTCTTTGAAAGTTGCCCATGTAGAAATGGGGTCCGCACAAAATGGTGCAACAAATGATTTCACCAAAGTTGCCTCTTCCACCCATGTGGAAAATCCTGGTGACGCGAGCTTGGGGGGCAGATTTTGCACCAATGTGGGGCCTTTGCAACTGTGATGGGTAAGTGGTATGTTATCAAGACCAGTCAGTGGTCAGAGAATTCTATTTTTGTTGTTTTGAAGTGGGAGATGTGGGGTTGGAATTTCGCCAGTGTTAGAATAAGGTCGATGCAGGTCATGGACCTTAATTGGCCATTGTGGACGTGGGGACACATCATGTTTTTGAGCAGTGGGGCATGTCACAGCAGCGCATCCATTAACCCAAGGGTGGCTTTTAGAACACATAGTTCTACGTGACCCTGTGGGGCGTGGGGTGAGGGCAGCCACCAGTCCATTGGTGAGGTTAGCCAACAGTTCATGTCACCAACTAGGAAAGAATTGGGGGGTAGCAGGAGGGATTTGACCAATGAGAAAATTCCCAATGCTTGTGTGCACCGTTTGGGGTGTAAATGTTGATGATTGTGTGTGCAACGTCAGCCCATGAGAAGGTGACAATGAGCACTCAGCCATTTAGGAATGTTTCTGAGGATATGAATTTGAAAAAATTGTTTTTCTGAATTAGCACCCCACAGTGCTTCAACCAAAAGGATAGGGATGGTAGGAGCATTGTTTTCCAAGCTTCCTCAGAACCTCATGGACAGTGGGACTCCTGGATGGCCAGGATATCCACAGGTAAATTGTTTTGTAAAAAACTCAGTTTCCTAGCCCAGGATGGGGAGGCCTTGAGTCTGGCGATATTCAGCATCCCTAGATTGAAGGTTTCCCCCATTGCACCTTAGGTGCGAGGGGGTGGGCCCCCAGGCCCACCAGCCTCTTCCAGGTCCCCATGGGCTTTCACAGCAGCGTGGGTGTTAGCAGCAACGCTATCAGGGTTTTTGTTAATTTTTGCGGAAAGAGTCACATTGGCTTTGGCCTTCACTTTTTGTTTTCCTGACGTCGGACAAATTTTTTGCGGTGCGGATAGGTTCAGTGCACCGTCGAGCGGGGCAAAAAAAATTTTTTGGTTGGGATAGGTCCCAAGTTGGTTTCAACTGGAGCTTGGGTGCAGCAATTGGGTGAGATCGAATCTCCCATAGGATCCTCGGATTGAGTGGCCCACTTGGCATAGGCCTCCCAATCTGATTGGGTGATGGATTCCCAAGTCGCTTCTGCCGCGAAGGTCTCCATGTCCTCCTGGTGTTGAGTGTGGGATGGTAGTGGTGACCTTGGCCGCTTCCTTGGCTGCAGCCCTATGGGCCTGCTTGGCCTTCTTCTGCTCCTGTGGGGAGATGGGCTTTACCAATAGGTAGTAGCCTTGTGCTCCCCATGGGAAAGCCTCCTTGGTGCTTGCGGTTGGTTTATAATGCGCCTCTCCACTGGCCATGGCCACTGAGGGGTGCTCTTGGAATGTGACGTCCTCCTTGATGGGGCATGCATGCACCTTATGGCTGAACGCGTCACAGTGGGTGCAAATGGGGGCGCGCTGTCCACAGTTACCCAGAATGGGTGGGTGGAAAGCCCTGCGATGTCAATAAAGGTGGAGTGTGGGATCTGGGTTAGGTCCTTTACAATCTCCTCAGTTAGGGGTCAGAACTGCGATGGCTTTGCCAGTGCACAGGTGTGGCATCAGTGTGAAACGTTGCATTTTGAAAGATTGTATTTCGCCATATATGGCGAGACCATCTTTCAGGTGTTGCTCCAAAATGTCATGTTTTACCATAGTAGGCAAAAAGTCAAACGTGAGGAAAATTTGGTTTGATTTTGTCCATCTGGTGCATTTGGTTTCAATGACCCGTTTGCCCTTTGGGGAGGTTGACCACTATGCGCACTGCTGTAGCCTCATCTGCTGCTATTTTGCTTTCAAAACCTAGGTCCAGCCAACCATGTGACATGGAGTGAGGTGCAACGTACACCGTGGTCAGGAAAATTTTGTGTACATCTTCACAAAATTTTTCCCATAAGGCCATTTGTTGGATGTCCAGATACACACAGACTCCAAATTCCACCGACAAAAGTGGCTGGGAGTGTGGCGTGTTGATGCACTGGTTGCATCGTGCTTGCCACACAAGTATCTCTGGGGAAATTGTGACCGCCAGTTTTTTTAGATTTTTTTCTATTACGCCAGATTCTCTGGGGCATTTTTGAATGTTAGAGGCTGTGTGCCTTCCGCC
Organism: Massospora cicadina; assembly: GCA_022478985.1. NCBI lineage: Eukaryota > Fungi > Entomophthoromycota > Entomophthoromycetes > Entomophthorales > Entomophthoraceae > Massospora > Massospora cicadina. The sequence continues at coordinate 152,262 of JAKSZP010011854.1, forward strand.
TGCTCCTCTTGCCTTGCTTGCCCAACTGCTCCCAGACATGGGCGCAGACTAATCTCCTCTATGAGATTATCAAACTAGATTTAGTCTTGAATTGAATAGGTTGCAAAAGTGTTTGCAATGAGAAAGAAAAGTTTTGATAACTGCTAGATTAATAAAGATGAAGTAAAGGTTTTTAACTACTACTGAAGATACTTAACTAATACTCATTTATAGTTACTTATGTATATGCTCCTTTAATATAAATTTTTTTATTTTATTTGTAGTTTTTCTATAAATTTTACCATTCATGTTAGAAATGTTTCATAAAATCTTATAAGTTAACATGTAATGACCTTGAAGCTTCAACTCCCATATTTACTGTTTTCTTACTTATTGGAGATGCTTAATTTTCTTGTGTGTTACTTTGTAATATGTTTTTTCATCATGGTGAAATAAATTATGTGATGTCACTTTTCCCTCCTAGATATTATTTATTGTCTATGCCTTCACTTAGACATTGATCTTCAAACAACTCATCCTGTAAAAGAATAAGCTTTTAAACCATTGTTGGGAGCAGCACAAGATTCCTTTTTATAATAGTTTTAGTTAACTTTAAGATATATCTCTAAAAAGTGTATTCATCTGTATAAGTATCAAAATGGCTAATCTAATGAGGAGAAACATATCTATGGCAATAGATGAGTGTAAGTTGGATTTGTCATAAAGTTATAGTAAATGCTAGGCAAAAGCACTCATAGTTTCTACCATTATTTGCAATTTTAAATGAGATAGTTTGTCAATCACATAAAGTTTATATCTATAAAATCTATAATGCAACCATCATAAGTTAGGTGACTAATTAAATTAGCATATCTATACAGTTGATAGATAGTACTTTCAAAAACTTATACTACTCTGATATATCAGAGCTATAACATGTGAGAGCTGATATATGTTATCCAAACATTAGGATCTAACATAATAAAGAAGAGAGTAGCTAATAAGTCAATCTTGAATATCATTATATCTTATATAAACCTTTAGGATTTATAATAGATCTAGTTGATGTTAAATAGTTTGACCAGAATTGATATCAAGCACTATTTATTAGGTTTAGGCTTCTCTACAATAGCTTATTAGAGTTAAATTCTCCAAAATGAAAATATATTTATATAGCTAAATGATATCTCTTCAAAACTTATGGATGAACTATATCTTGGAAAAATTATAATTACCCTATATGACTTTTATATCAGGTCTGACTTGAGTTCACATCTTTGTTATCAGGATGATGAAATCTAGTTTAAGGAACTTAATGAAAGCTAAGATTTAGCTAGAAAGGTTATGCAGTCATATTACATAGATTCCAATGTACATTAACCAAGTTAATAAAATAATTATGTGCTAAGTACTGCAAGTCAGAAAGATATTATCACCTTGGTATGGATATTATAAGTAAAAGTTTATAAACTAATTTCAAACACTATCTTTATCTAACCAAGGTAAGCCAACCAGGGGATGGACATTACCAAATTAAAACTAAAAATTATAATAAAAAATAACAATTTAAATGAAACACCCAAAATGGACGGATTTATTGAATCATACCTAAAAAAATATCCAATCAGGTGGGCAGCGAATACTGCTATCCCTCCATGGTGGATGGGGAGGGGGGATCAGGGGGCTTGTCTTTGGCCACATCCATCTCATCCCAGAGTAGGGTGTGTGTTAAGGCAGATAGTAAGGGTGTGGGGGTATCAGCAGCATGGGGTTCAATATTCTTAATGACTGGAACTTCCAAATAGTTGCCAGCCATCATTATCCAATAATGTATTTGCCCAAAGCATCTTCAGCTTTGAGGCAGGCGTCTGGGAATTTAACAAACGTGGCAATGTTGGTTTAGGTTATTTTTGCTTTTGGATTCCGTGCTACTGTTACCACGTTCTGGATGGCTTCAGTGACGTTTTTGTGTAAAGTTTTCATGTTGATCTTACTTTGTGCAGTAAGATTTTTGGGGATGATGGGAGGTGGAATTCCTCCTGCGAGCGCAGCCACAGATTTGGCAGCAGCTTTGCAAAGTGGATGGCAATCTGGTGTGGCAGCTGCTTCTACTGCAAGCTGGTGGTCGCTGTAGAACAGTTTGGCATTAAGTTGTGGGACATATTTCTGAGGCGGGAATTTTGCATCCCATTCTGCATTATAGAGCTGCTCAAGTTGCAGCGTCAGTTCTTCAATGAAATTAACTGATTTATCAATTTCATCCAATAATTCCCATGGATTTTGGTTGAATTGGATTGGGGAATCAGCATACAGTTGAGGTTTGTTCAATTTGTTTGTGGATGCATGGGATCAAACTGGGATCCTAATCTGATGTTTGGTTGGATGAATTATTTATGGCATTGGGGCAAGGTGGGTGCTGATTGGTGGCTGTAGGTGCAGCTGCAGCATCAGGCATTGGAGGAGGGGAAGGTAGGATCATACTTCATGTCAGAGTTAGCATGGGGTGGGTGGCATATTAGTGGGCGTTGGGCAAACTTTCAGTGTCAGTGGGAGTTTCTGAGTATGGGCATTTGCATTTTGAGTGATCTAACTCAAAACAGGATAAACAAATCGTCCATCCACCCTTAACGCGGGCCCAGAACAGATGGTTGGGGGCAGATGGGATGGTAGCATAAGGGGATTTGCCAAAGAAATTTTTGTAAATTCAGGGCTGATTGTGGCATATGCCCAAGGCCCAGAGAGGTGTGTGGCCCCATTTGAGACCACAAATTGTAAGATGGGGTTGGCGCTGTAGGCTGCCAAACCTACCATCAGCTCCTGGTGGAGCACTTTGGGGGGAGGTGGGTGGGCAAACCAGCGAACTGGACCACCAAGGTGGTGTCCATTAGGAGCCAGGTCTGAGTTGTTGGAAGGGGAATATTATTGAATATTAGCAGCACCATTGCTGCAGTGGCTGCATCAGCTTCACAGGAAAATCCAATATCAAAGTACCCCTTATAGGGGTGGAAGTCAATGAAACAGGCTGGTGTCATCACCACCTGAGCCATTTTGATAATGGCTTGGTCATCGTAGGGGAAGAATTTCCCATATTTGACTCTAAGGCAAAAACACATGTTGCTCCGGGGAGCACCAGGGGCAGTGGGGCACCGCTTGGGTTCAGGCAAGATGGGCATCAAGATCCCTGGGAGGAAAAAATTGTCCCAAGGGTTTGGAATGACTGGGCAAGCCAGTCTGAGCACGTTTTCCTGTCAGATGGAAAATGGAGGGGGAGTTTCACCGCTGCCCCATGCTGGGACAGTTGGTGGGGGATCCAATGACATTGGAGCAAGACTTTGGTGTGCAATTAAGTGTTTGCTTTTAATTTACCAAATTAATTTGCTCAGAATGTTACGCTGAGCAGAGAGAGAGCTTCAAACACTATCTTAATAACTTTAAAGGTTTATTAAATGTAAATTTTATATTTTATTTTTAGTTGTATATATATATTAAGGGTAATTAGCTGAGCAGGTAAAACTGCTTCCTCCTAAGTGCAGTTTTTGAGTTCGAAACCTGTACTGGCTAGAGAAACTTCTCAGTGTGGTTGGTATATTTATCCCAAGGTTGACCCACCTCAAATAATATTTATATATACATATATATTTTTAATACTATATAGTGCCATTGAACTTGTTAAAAAGTGAAACAATAAGGAGGTTAGATTTACAGGTCTTATAAGGATTCAGTTACCTATTGTTATATGGAAAAGCAACTTAAATTATTAGTCTTTTTGGTTGAAAGATAAAAAAGTAGATATTCATGATAAAGTTCATCTGTGTTATGAGTTGCTAAGCTTTTTAGTTGGTAGAAGATGGAATTTTTTTGGCATTATAATATTAGTAACTTTGAAATTATTGATGTGTTATAGTACATAGTAGCACTTGATGAGCTAAATTATATAAACAATTTTAGGAAAAAATATTTCTTAAGTTACCTAGATGCCACCTTAGGTAAATTTTATAGATGCCTGCCTATAGATGACATCCAATGAGCTGCTTGATTGCATTTTATGTATAGGTTTTATAATCTGAATATCTATGCTCTAGCTACATCAAAACAACTAATCCTAAGGTAGTTCTAGATATTCTTATTAAACATCTAAAGAACACTACTTTTAATAATAACTTTTATAAAATGCCAACCTTTATATCCATCTTTAAACTATAGCCAACAGCACATGTACCAACAAGTTTATAACTTCTAAAATGATGTAAAAAACATGACACTAACCTTTAAATTATGATGGGTGTCTTTAGGATTATGAATTTATTAAGCCTCTAAAGTTTTATAGAAGGCTTCTGTAATTTAGCTGGGTTTTTTCTCTCTCACAAACATCACTTTTTAAATCAAAAAATGAACTGAACAAGAATTGAGAGAGCACCAACTGCCAGTGCGCACTGCAATTATAGAACAGTGATACATGGCCAACCACCCAAGCGTAGGGAAGTCAATCCACCCATCTGTGCACAGCATATAGAAATGGATGACTTGCCTGCGCTGAAATCAAATAAAAATAATATTATGAAGGATGCTAAGATGGACGTACCATCTAATGAAATTTCCACTGGCCTAAGCCCCCATATGACTAATAATGGGGAAGGGCAATACAACCCATGTATGTCAAGTAATGATTTGTTGACATGAACAATGACAAAATGCACTAATGCATTGAAGGGTCACGGTTCCCTTGTGACTAGTGCAGATAATGGGGCTGACTCCCTAGGATTGGTGACCACCAAAAACCAGATGACAAGAGCCACCTTTGGGGAATGAGGCCCAATGCTGAGAACAGCGGTGTTGGGAATATTCCCCACTGAACCTCAACCAATAGAGGGGATTGGGGCCTCACAGGGTGAGAAAATTTTTGTGGAAATAACAAAAAACCTGGACAAAGTTTTGGTTGGATCTGAAACTGACTTAGATTTGATTGATGAAAATTAGCAGCTCAAACCAATGGAGCAACGCCATAAAAAGTTTTCTGCCAACATGGAGAAACTTACAGAATCTGCTCAGAGTATTTGAGTGAAGAAGAAGTCAGGCATCAGTTCTGATAAGGCCCAGTCAGGGTGGGAAAACGGTCCCCAACCAAAATTGATCTGGCAATATGAGCAAATTGTTGGGCATGTTCCCCAATACACCATTGGGTGCAATCCCCAATGAATTCATATTGACAGGGGGGTCTAGCTCAATCAAGAATTGACGGCCAATCCCAAATGGACAATCAGGACCAAACCCTGACAATTTTAAGCCATCAGAGGGGATTAATTAGCACTGAGCCAATCACTAAACCAATATGAACCATTGGGGATCAACCTCAATGGGGTTGAAGCTATATTGGGGACTGAATCTGAGGGATTAGACACTCAAGGAAATTTGGCAAAAAACTAAAATTACTACCAGAAGGGGCCAAAACACTGAGAGCGGTCAAGTTGGTGGCCAGGGCCCCAGTGAAATATACCCCAATTCAGTCAGACATGTTGGCACATCGAGGCATGTCCACCCTCAAAGTCAAACAATGTGAGGCTTTCCAGTTCCCATACTCTATGGTGACTCAGTGGGTCTCCAAAGTTATCAAACCAGCTGTCATGGCTATGTGGTGAGACCACAAGTTTTCCGCTGGAGTGGCCAAACGCTGGCTTAATACACAAATATTGTTTGACATGGTGGTACTATTCAAAGCATCATGAGTTTGGACTGAAGATGCCCTGGAATGGATTAAAATCACCATAAAGAACAAGGTGATTGAGGCTGCAATCCACAAAGATTTAAAACTAGTGGATGCGAAGGCCTAGATGGAGGCTGGCATTGAACTTTTGAACATGATGGAGTATAACAAGGCAGGCATTACAGCATGATATGCCTAAGCCATTGGGAGCTCAGGCCTCAACCCAATAGAATTAGCCAATTATGCAAAACAATTCCTGAACATCTTGACTGCCCTCAAATGGGCCCAACACACCATTCCAGTGGACATGACACTGGAATGGTACAATACCACATTCTCCCCAGAGGAGGCACTACCATGGATCACAGCCAGATTCAAGGCCACCAAGGCCCCACACTGGTCATACACCCAAATTCCACCAGCCACTGCATCAGACCTGATGAAAGTGGGCTGAACAAAGGAAAAAGCGGTGGAGTGGGGACCTTTCCAGGATTGGTTGCTGGAAGAGGCCATCAACTGGTCCACCAATGGATTCACACTGATGGAGATGAAATACTGGTTCCAAGCGGGGGCCAGTATGGACCTAGTGTGCAAATGGGCAGAGCTGGGGGTGACTAAACCGATTCACAAAACCCTTAGAGGCTGACCATTCCCAGATCAAAAAGTGGAAAATCTGGCATGATGCTGCAACAATTGCCAAAGCTGCAGACTGGGATGCAGTGGGGTTCACCCCTGAGTCAGCCCAACTGTGGATGGAACATGAGATTTCACCACAGGTGGCAACAGCGATGAAAGGGGTCATGACCCCAGACTTGGGCTGAGAATGGCTCAAATTGGGGATCCGCATCAAAACCATCTGGGATTGGAAGCAATCCTTCCCAGAACTAATGCTAGCAGCCCCATATGATGCCAAAAGTTTCACCCCCTCCAAAGCATTCCAATGGAGTGAAGTGGGAGTTCCAGCAGCCATGGCACAGGTATTTACAGATGGGGGCTGAATAAGTGTCACAGTAAGAGACTGGTGCCAGCGTAGCTCAGTTACACTGGAGGTCCTTCAAAAATACCTCCACCCAACGTGCAGCCCAGAACCTGCCCTCAAGTGGTACCAACTGGGGTTCTCACTGATGGATGCCCTTGAGTGGCAGAGCCTCAAGATTGGAGCGCAAATAGCTAAAAATATCAGCTGCTGAGATATCAGCATTCATCAGATCAAAGCATTCCTCAACTGGGGGTTCAGCCTCGATGAATCAGTAAGCTAGATTTTGAAGTGGAAGACCCCCTCCAAAGTACCCAAACCATGCACAAAAATCAAATCCTACAGTGCAGTGGCAGCGCATACCAAGGACAACACTTGGAATGGAGCAGAGAGCCACATTGAGTACATCCATCAGTTGATCAGCAGGGGCTTTAAAGACCACCAGGCACTGAAATTGTATCTAAAGGATGCTATCTGAATCCATCTGCAGCTAGTGGAGGAGGAGGATTGGTCTGACCTGATAATGTCAATTTATCAGGAACTCAATGAAGTCCTGGCTGGAGGGGACTTTGATCACCACTGGGTACCCAAATGAGGTTATAAAGATATAGAAATTCCAGGCAAATTGTACTTCAAGAAACTCCTCAAAATCAGCATCAAATACAAGGGGATTTATCTGAAAATGGAGCTGACCAGATATGCCAACCAAACTGCAAGGTGGGTAACCTTCCAGAATCTCCCACCAATTGCAAAAGAGAGTGGGTACATGAAGCAATCCAGACCAGATTATCATACTATGGGGAAGTATGAGAATTATGGCAAGATGGTGGTGATTACATTGCAAAATGCCTCTGCACCCAGACAGTGGAAGCGCTGTACAAACCAGCACCCTGGATGAAGCCAAACAAAATTGCTCTACCCCAATTCATCCGCCTGCCCAGCCTCAACAGGGTAGTATACATTAAACAGGAAGATGCCAAACAAGTGTGCTGGTTCTGTTACCAGACCAGCCACACAATGACTCAATGCCACCACCATAAAGGTAAAACTACTTGGGAATATGAATATGACCCTGTTGGGGGGATCACCAAGGCTGGTACCAAAACTTCCCTCCACCTGAAAGCCAGAGAATGGATCCCGCACAACCTAATGGAGGTAGCAGACATGAAACGCCAACAACAAGAATTGGACCTGGCACATAGAGAAGCATGGAAATGAGAAGTGGCAAAGTGACCCAAAGCAGATGACAAACCATTTATAAATTTGAACCACAAATCTTATGCAATGGATGAGAAAACCGACCCCAGACCAGCAGAGCAACGTCCAAACCAAGCGGAATGGATGGTCCATGAGGAGAAAAGATGGCAGAAGGCAAACCTGAAGAAGTCCCCCAATAAAGGATGGATGCAGGAAGCCAGAAAATTGAAATTGATGCCCAACAAGCCAAAAGTGAATACTAAATTGAATCAGAAGTCATTGGCAAATAAAATCAAGGTGACTGGTGAAAAATCAGCAGGTGTGACAAAATTGACAAAGTTGGCTGGACAATCACTGATTAAAAAATTGAGTTCTGCCACTAAATAAAACAAAGGGGTAAGAATCTGATTGACAGATGAGGGGGAATCTGCTGCTCTGCCAGCAGGGGACAAGGGGCACCTGGACCCAATCATAAAACCATCCCCATTATCCATTGACATGGAGATGGGGATGGCGACCAAATTCCCAGTACACAGGATGCCCAGGAATATAATCTCAGTCCCAACCAACTGACCCCAAAAACTGAATAATACACCCCACCAACCATTGATGCCACCATCATCTACCAACCAGACCTCAGTATGTGATTTGATCCATAACCCAGACAACGCTAAACCTCATACCCATGGGTCAGGCAGCTGGAAATGAGGATAGCGACCACAAATGCTTGGGGGATGGCGAGCATACAAATGAGGAGGAGGAAGATGCACCATTTAAAAACTAATAATAATATTGACCTAATTTTTATTTCAGAAACACAAGCTGGTAACCAAAAGGAAATGGTGCCAAGCTCAAACCATGATGTGAAAAACCACCCGTGGTCCCACCAAATAGGCTACCAAGCCCTCTGGATGGACCATGTGGCGATTGTTGCAATGGACAAGAAAATAGACCTGGAATTCATGGAAGAAACTCATGCCGGAAAGATCTTGATAGTGATGGCTACAAACAGAGAAACTGGCAAGAGCATATGAGAGGTAGCAGTCTACACCCCACCAAAGCTCCACAAAAACTGTATTTTTTGAGAATTCTTAGCGGAAGTGCCATCCTAAGAGATGACCATAATAGCAGGAGACCTGAACTGTTGGACAAATGTGAGCCAGGATAAATTCCAATGAGAGAACATACCAACAGTAAGGCTGACAAGATGCTCAATTACTTAGTCAAATCAGGGATGTGCCTAATGATTGATGAAGAGGACAATGACCCAGCCAACTTAATGTGGTGGTCATACAACGCCGCTGGATCCCCACTGTCAGCATCACATTTAGACTACATCCTAGTGTCATCGTATCTCAAGCCAATGACATCCAACAGCAAGGTTAGTATAAATACTGAAAAGACCACATGGTCATCCGCATGTATATTGATCTTGATGAACCTCCAAGGAACTGCAAGTGGCAACTGGCACCAGCCACACTGAGGGATGGGGAATGGCGCTGAAAGATTGACGCTGAACTGGATTGACTGGTAGCATATCTGGACAACTGCCTGGAGTTGAACCTGCTAGAATGATGGACCCAGATCAAAGTGAAAATGAAGCATGATAGTATGAAGTTCAAAAAAGCGACCTCCTACAAGTGAACTGCCACCGTGAAGCAGCTGAAGTCTAAATTAGAAAGGCTGAGGCTCACCTGGTGAGACAGCAAAGACTGGTGGAGCAAGTACTGAACAACACACAAAAAGTATTGGGCCATAATGATGAAGCAAGGCTCAGAGAGATGGACCAATGTGACTTACTGATATCAGAGCCTAGTGGGGACAATGACCAAAGAGGGCCTGAAGCACCTCAAGGAAATTTGAACCAAGGCTAGGGTATGGGAAGTGGAGACAGTGGAAGGGGGAGTATCAACAGACCCCAAAATGATTAAGCGTGAGGTTGAGCAATTCTATGGTGATCTTTTCCAACAACAAGAAATGAGCAAATCAGTGACAAAAACCCTTTTTGACCTGGCCAAGCTGACACTGGGGGGCTGTATGCTGGAAGATGTTACCAAACTATTCGCCAAAATCTCTATCAATGAAGTTAAGAGGGTGCTAAAGGAGTCACCAAGAATGAAAGCACCAGGCCCTGATAATATGTGTGCAGAAATATACAACATATTCTGAGTCCACATCACACTGGAGCTCAAAGCCCCTTTAACCACTGCTTACAAAATGGCCAGCAAATTCTGGGTGGCCAAGAGACCCAAATTGTACTTCTGTACAAAAAGGTCCTCAGATGCCAACTTCAGAACTGGCACCCAATTGCGCTATCATACACTAAATATAAACTGCTCATGCGCATAATATCTAATCAACTGATGGCAATGGCACCGCGCATGCTCCATAAGGCCCAGAACAGCTTCATCAAAGGCCATAGTATATGGGACAGCATTGGTTCAGTCCAGAGCATACTCCAGGATGTGAGGGGCATTGAACAGGGGTACCTTATGTTCCTCGACATGAAAAAGGCATACAACAAGTAGCATGGTCATTCCTTCACAAGGCACTAAAGGCAGTCAGTATCCCTGACACTTTTTGAGCATGGATAATGATGCTGTACTTGGGCCTGGTAACAAAGGTGATTGTTGCAGATGGCGTAACCAACAAAATCCCTGTCAGGCAAGGTCTCCAACAAGGTGACCCTATGTTGCTGATACTCTTTAATTTTGCAGCCAACATCCTACTGGCAGCAGCAGATGCGAAGCTCTGGGGTTTAGTCCACCCTAACCAAATGCCACTGAAGATGCTAGCATTCACTGATGATATGGTTTAGGCATAAGCTCACCAACTGATCTCCAGGGCGCTGAGGAACTATTAAACCTCTACCAGCTAGCATCAAACACAAAAATCAACTTGGCAAAAACCTCAGTGATGAGGGTCAGCAACCCAAACTTCAGCCCGCTGACTGATACAACGCCAATCATGAACTCCCAGACAATCCAATACCTCAGGATACTCTTCAATGATAAGGGATCAGCGGTACTGGAGACTGAACTGGAAGTATTGTCAAGCTTATCAATCTGAATGGCATGCTGGAAGAGCGCCAGACTATGCCTCAAGGAGAAAGTGCAGGCAATAAATGTCTTCATCTTCTCAAAGTTGTGGTATATCACTCATGTGCTACCAATGAGCCTGGACTTAGAGAAGAAAATCAGGACAATGCTCCAAACCTTCCTGTGGTTCAAGGTGAAGGTGGCACCAATACCGCTGGAAGCCCTGTCAAAACCAAAGAACAAAGGTGGAATGGGCCTCCTGGACTTTGAATCTCATGCCTGGCATATATGGGGAAGTCATTCCTTAAGCTAACACAGATGCACATGTGCTGCCTGACCCTAGTGTGGGGCGTGAACTGGGCAAGAGCCCAAGGCCTCCAAGAGCCAGTCTCTCTCCACTAATTACATGAATGGATAGTGCACCACCCACAGATAACCTCCCAAAAAGGTACTCCAAGCTTTTGGTGACTATGCAATTGGGCCGTGCACCAGGGCAGATGGTCATTTGAGCAATCAGACTGAAACATTAACCAAATTCAAAGGGACATTGAAGCACATAATTCTGCAATGATTTCCACAAAAAGCTGGGAGGAGCATAACCAAAACACTGACAAATACACAACCAAGTTGATCAAAATAAGGTACAGATTGATGCTGATAGAATATGGGGATCCACTCCCAAAACTGGGGTGCAATCCACCCACTCATCTACAAATCCTAAATGACTGAACCACCAAAGGCCATGACACCAACTACCTGACAAAGGAGTTGATTTTGGGCCTGAACTCCTATTTGGTAATGGCCAAACAGCATTTGGTAACCTGGCAGATCCTAAATTGGGCATTCAAATTAGGAAAGCACAGTGGGCTGAACTACCAGCACAAAGAATACCCTATATGCACTGAACTGGAAGCAGACATAGCCCACCATTACTATGAATGTGCTGTGTTCAAAAAATACTGGACTATGATGTGTTATATCCTATCAAGCAAACAATTGCCACAGGGAATACATCCATCACAGGATCTTTTCTTCACAAAAACCCTGAGAATGGCTCCAATCCAACTATGAGCCTTCATTTACTATTATTGTGTATGGGTAATTCACTGTGCATTTGTCACCAAGGTTTTGAGCAATGAGCACCCCCACCACAAAGGTTTGGTATTGAAGACCATTTAGATTATTTCCAATCAGCTCTGTTGGATCTCAAAATTTTTGCGCCTAATCCCCGGGTGTTATAAAGCTGCATGTTTGGCTTTCCCTGCCAGATCGCTCATCATACATGATGAGGCAACTAATCAACTGAGAATTGAATGGCCTGTAAGCCCGCTGATGCTAGAACCATGGCTAGCAATTGCTGATCAGCAATGGTTGGAGGTGCTAGAACTCTAGCAGCCTGAACCCCCAGTCCTTTTTACCCTTGGCTGATTGCCTGTATTCCGCCCTCCCCTCTTACTTTCCCTTAACAGTTACTTTTAAATAAAGTATGGAGTTTTTAATAAAAAAATGTAATTTACTTGGGATTCCTTGCACCTTACATATGCAAGGTCTCCTGTTTGAACCCGGACGGAAGCAAATTTTTTATACGGCCTATAAAAATTTTGGGTACACTTTTCTCTAGCCACCACTTTGTAACAATTTTAGATGAATCGACCTTTTTATAGCTAAATCAAATCACCCAATTCCATTCTACAAAAGTATTGATAATGGGGTCAGGTTTTGATATTAACACATTGTTGATCGGTGACGAGTTATCTCGTCATCGATCAACAATATGATACCAAACAAAAAAATTTAAAAGTTATATAAAAAATATGCCCAAAGTTTAATTTCATTTTATTCGACATAAATAAAATTTATTGGAGTTTATTTAGAATATTTTACTTTACTTCCATATTCGATTGCAAAATAATAGCCGGTGACATGACAGTTTCTGTGTAAAATTGCCGGTCAACAAAGTGTTAACTTTGAATTCTTATGCCCCTTATAATTAATCATTTAAAGATAGATTGCATCATCTATCATCTGGTGGGGGTATTGAGACCTTGAAGGTGATCCAACTCTTCTAGTCCAAAATTTATCCCATCCCAACTAAGCTTTGGTTGGGATGCGATCGATTCTATCTATGGGTCAAACTGTATCGGCGCATAACCATTTTTAAATCCATATAAGATGATCCTAAAAAGTTCAACCCTCACTTGATACAACCCACCATGTTAAGTTGCCCTTATATTGCCGCAAGTTTTTAGCTTATACCAGCTTGTAGTAACTAAAGTATAAGTGACCCCATTGCAATTTTGGGCATTCTAAGCAATTCCTAGGCTCAAGATATGCCGGTATAGATGTAGACTATTTAACACGTTCGTCGCCCAGTGTGATTCAGTTGAGTTTCTCAAAGGGCCCAAATGTGACTATCGACAAATTGTCGAATATCAGGAAGCAAGAAAAATGCTATAATAATTAGGATAAAACGGTAAGCGTTTTTAAAATGTTTTATTTTGCAAAGTTCATAATTTTCCATTTTTCAATGGATTATTGTATTATCTTAGGATATATGCGTGCCAAATTTCAAAGCTCTAGCTAGTCTGGAAGGTAATTAAAGATAAACATACCAAATCAACCAATCACCAACTGCTTGGCAAAACCAAACCAAACTTATTAAAACAAATGAACCACCAACAACTTACCAAACCCGATTAACTTATCAAATTAACCAATCACTGACCACTTACATAAATCATTAAGCTTATTAATTAACCTCAAGCCACAACCATTTGGCAAAACCATTAAAACTATTGAATCAACTAAATATCAAACTGCTCAACCATGACGATATAACACCATCAAAACATATAGGATTTTCACTTGCTATATATAAATTGCACTGTAAATTTAATTTTCAATGGATTATTGTATTTTTATCAGAGATACATAAGTATGCCAATTTAAAAAAAGCTCTAGCTATTCTGGAAGATGGTTAAAAATCAATCGCAAGGTTCCGCTACAAACAGATAAACAAAAAATAGACAAACAGATATCACAGCAAGTAGAGAATCTAACATTTTAAAATATAACCTATTGTACCAATTGTCCAAAATCACCACCAATGTTTGGACTAATTTAACAAATACTATAATACACTATATATTGTTATACTAATACACTGTAAAATAAATAATATTTTATTTATAAATATCAAATAATTACAAGTCTGATATTGTGAAAAGAGCATTTTAGATGAAAATAGCAATAATATTGGCCAAAAGATGCTAGCCAATTCTTGGTGGAACCCCTCAAATTGGGGCAATATAATTTACCCCACTCTTCAGCCAAATATGCCTATGATTAGTAGCAGGGTTACACCAAATCGTTGGCAGAATCAGAGGAGCCATTTCTAGGTCCCTCCTCATCTTACAGCTAACTTGTTCAATCTACACTATGGAGACTGGTCCCTTTTATAAGGTTAGAGAGGGTCCCACAAGATGCAAATATTTTTCTACCCAATGATTGGATAAAATATATTAAAACCTTACCTCACGGATTTATCTTACCTGCTATTGCCCTCCATCAGCTGCTCTGTCAAAGTAAGGTAAGTCTTCAGAGCTCCAATAGGTTGAATCTCAATATTCCCTAATTTGGATATTCCTAGCCTAATAAGAACTTTGAGCCATGACACAATCAAATACTAAGCACCAAAATATTAAGAGTCTTCACTTCTTGACCCTGCCATTATTTTTAATAAAAAAACTTATAAAACTCAATACTTAATTTTAATTAAAATAATAGTATATTAATTACAAGTGGTCAAATAACCCCCTAAATTTATTTATCCCATAAGTAAAGAAACATACTTCTCCTGGAACTAACTGTTGTAATTCAGGTGTGAAAACGCACCAGCAAGCTAACTAAAAGCCTGAATTCCAAAAATAGATATAAATCAATAAAAATTATAGTATGATGTGAATGTTTCAATATTTTTATTTGTATCTAACCTCTACCCATACAGCTAGGAACTTTGTTTTGTGTGCATTTTTATTGTGTACTCCTGAGCTCTGATGGTGGTTTTGGGTTGGTTCTTGCCACTTCATTTCCATTTAAGTTGTCATAAATGAAATTGCTATTAGAGATGGTAAGCCTACAAATTGTTTATCACATTTGTTGCCCCATCACCCATATTTGGGTGACATGGCGATGAACATGTTAAGGTAAGTTTAGAAATTATTAATTGAGTGAAGCCAGATTAGGTTTAATTCCAAGCCTAAATGGTTATAGATTTGAATTTCCTTTAATGGCAATCTATCATTGAGTAAAAGTAATAGGATTCAATTGAGTTTTGTTTAAAGGGTTAGTTGAATTAGATAAAAATTCATTAAGTTTAGACAATTACATATATCCACTAAAATATCAAGTATTGAATAATCATTTGAGCTGATAAAGTACCCAAATTCAGCACAGTGGAGTTATGGATTAGAAACTAAGGATTTCTAGTCAAAGATAAACTACTAAATTGCTTAGTTAAAATCATTGATTATACCAAATCAACCAATCGCTAACTCTTGATAAAACCAAACTAAACTTATTAAAGCAACCAAAAACCACCAACTTGCCAAACCCATTAACTTATCGAATTACCCAATCACTAACCACTTACATAAATCATTAAGCTTATTAATCAACCTCAAGCCACCAACCATTTGGCAAAACCATTTAAACTAACGAATCAACCAAATATCAAATTTCTCGGCCGTAACAATATACTGATTTCCATTAAAAACATATAAAATTTTCACATCTTACATATAAAACTTTTTATTTTACTATGAAAATTAAAAATCCGGCTTCGAGGTGCACACGGACCCTCTCCCATCTACCTATAGCCAACTTTTAGAGCTCTACATGCTGTAGTTTTGGCTGGGCATCGCACACACACATACACACTTGCTTTTATTATTATAGATGTCATATTTGAAATTGCTATTAGCGATGCTAAACCTACGAATTGTTCGTTAACACATTCGTCACCCCATCACCCAAATATGGGTGATGGGGCCCCCAAGGAAGCATACCCGTCACCCATATTTGGATGTCATGGCGACGAAAGTGTCAATCAAGAGGTAAACTCATTTTTTTCAGCCCAGAATCAACCCCTACATAAAATCCTCTACTCAATTTATCTGATGTAAGGCGATTTCATAATCTGAGGTTATCCCAAAATGTTTTGCTTAGTGATTTTAACAGGATGGGGGTTATTCATCAAGTAGATCGTTTAGTGAATTAAGCGTGGTAAAGGGAGAGACAAAAAAAGGGTAAAGACGATAAAACATGCGACTATAAAACGATTCATTTACGCAGCGGAGCAGTGAAATGAAGGGAAGGTTGGCTAGTCGCTTTTGACCTTGAGGGGGTGGGAGGGGCTAAAACAATATTAGTTAATGAGAATGCAACTTACCAACGAAGGTGCGGCTGACCAACTTCAAGACCTCGTCAAGGATGATGACGGGGAAGGAGATGATGACGACCGCCTGCCACTCCTCGAAATTTAGCGGCGTGATGGAGAACAGGCTGCCGAAGAAGGGGACGTACAGAATCATGAAATGCAGAGCCATGGACAAACCGATGGCGGCGACGAGGTACAGGTTGCGCCACAGCGGGAGGGTCAACAGGCTCTCGTTCTCACTCAAGCTGTTGACGGCGTTGAACATTTCAATCACCACCAGCACCGAGAGCGAGATGGTGGTGGCGCGCTGGGCAGACGCGTTGGAAAACATCTCACACCCAATCTCGGGAAACAGGGCCGAACAGCTATGGAAGTTGGTCAGCTGCGAGAAGGTGATCATGGGGCCGTCGGAGTAGAAGAGGAACCACCACGCGTATCCAAACACGGTAGCGCATCCGACATAGGTGCCAATTACCAAGTAACGAAACAGCAGCCAGGCCCCCACAATCGGCTCAGCCGAGCTGCGGGGAGGCTGGCGCATGATCTCGTTGTCGGGAGGGTTGAAGCCGAGGGCGGTGGCGGGGAGGCCATCGGTCACCAAGTTGACCCACAGCAGCTGAACCGGGATCAAGGCCTCGGGCATGCCGAGAATCACGGTGAGGAAGATGCTGACAACCTCGCCGATGTTGGAGGAGATGAGATACCGGATGAACTGCTTGGTGTTGTTGTAGATGGCACGCCCCTCCTCAACGGCCTTCTCGATGGTGGCAAAGTTGTCGTCCGCCAGCACCATGTCGGCTGCGAGCCGCGCGACATCCGTGCCGGATCCCATGGCCACCCCTATGTCCGCCTTCTTCAGAGCTGGGGCGTCGTTGACCCCATCCCCCGTCATTGCCACGATGTGCCCCATCCCTTGGAGCAGATCCACCAGCTGGCTCTTGTGGGTGGGCTCGGTGCGTGAGAAGAGGCTGGCGCGCAAAACCGCCTCCTTCCTCTCGGCGGGCGACATGGCGTCAAATTCTTTGCCGGTGTAAGACTTGTGGGTGAGGTCCTCGTCCGGTTCGAACACGCCGATGCTGCGGCAGATGGCCTCGGCGGTTTTCTTGTTGTCGCCCGTGATGACAATGACGCGGATCCCTGCGGCGTAACAGTTGTGAATGGAGCGCTTGACTTCGGGGCGGGGAGGATCCTGCATCCCAACAAGCCCCGCAAAGACAAGGTTTCTCTCGTAGGTTTCAAATTTGGTGGGGTCGGTGAGGTCCCAAGTCTTCAACGCTGCCTCGTCCAGCTCAACGGAGGCAAGCGCCAGGCAGCGCAGGCTCAGCTTCTCACCGTAATCCAGCAGCTTCTGATTCAACGTTTCGCGGAGTGCTGTGGTGAGGGGGACGACAGTGCTCGCCCCCTCCCCAAGCTTGCCTAGTCGCACATGAGTACACCGCTCCAGAACCGTCTCGGGCGCCCCCTTGACGAGAAGTGACTTGCCGCGGGGGCTGGAAACGATTACAGACATGGACTTGCGGTCGCGAGAGAATTCCAAAGTGTGAAGGCGTTTGAAGCTCGAAGAAAGGCGTTCGCCCACAGCTTGAACTCGCTGCTGTTTGGGCATGGAGCTGAGCTTCTCGTTAAACGATGCCTCTGGCGAACCGAGCTTTTCAGCCAGGCACTTGAGCGCAGCTTCGGTGGGCTCGCCGGCGCTAGTGTAGGCCTGGGTTGCGTCGTCGTATGAAACCGACGAGTCGTTACACAGCGAGGAGATCAAGGCCACCTCGGCGACCGTCTGCGATTTGGCGGAAGGGTAAGGCTTGACGGTACCATCCACGGTGTAAATGTCCCCAACCGGCGCAAACGTGGTGCCACTGACGATCAACTCGTTGAGAAGGCCGTTGCTATCGCCGATGGTGAGAACGCGCGTAATCGACATCTGGTTGGTGGTCAGAGTGCCAGTCTTATCGGAGCAGATGACGCTAGTGCAGCCCAGCGTCTCAACCGAGGGCAAACTACGCACGATGGCATTCTTGGCCGCCATCTTCTTAGTGCCAAGTGCGAGGCAGGTCGTGATGACCACCGCCAGACCTTCGGGGATAGCCGCCACCGCCAATGCCACCGCGATCTTGAAGTAATAAACTGAGCCACGTAGCCAGCCGTGATGGCTAGGGTCGTTAAAGTGGCGGATGTTGACCAGCCACACCAGGATACAAATAACGGTAATCACCTTGGCAAGCATGTCGCCAAAGTCGTCAAGCTTCTTTTTCAATGGCGTCTTTTCCGAGATCTGGGAGGTGATGCTCTTGTGAATATCTCCAATCGCCGTTGAGCTTCCGGTCTGCACGACGATTGCCTTGCCTTTGCCAAGCGAAACCGTGGTGCCCTTACATTTAGCCGTTGGCAATGCGAAAGCTTACCGAGAATAGCAAGTTGACTTGATCTTGTTTAACTGCCTTCTCATCGGTAATCGCTTCCGTCTGTTTGTTGACGCTCACCGATTCACCCGTCAAGATAGCTTGGTCAACTCGGAAGGTGCTGGAATAGATTTCCAACAACCGGCAATCCGCAGGGATCTGGTCGCCGATGCCGAGTTCAACGATATCCCCAGGGACCAGTTCAGCGGACGAAACCTTGATGGTCTGACCTTCTCTAAGGACCCGGCTCTCCGCGGGTGAATATTCCTTGAGCGCCTAGATTGGAATCAACACAGTTGCATGCTATAGTAGAGCTGCGGATCGTTTACCTCAATAGCCTTTTCAGCATTCGTCTCCTGAACAACACCAACGGTGGCGTTGGCAATCAAGATCAGCAGAATCACAACCGGTTCGACGAACGCCCCTCCAGAAGCATTATTCTCCTCAAAGAGGGCCAGCACGAACGAGATCACCGCAGCCCCCAGCAAGATGATGACGAGCTGATCCTGAAACTGCTCCAGGATCATCTGCCAGAGGGGGTACTCTCCTCATCCTCCAATTCTAAAGCATTTGATCAGTATAACGTTCAAAAATAACTTCGAGGCCATATGCTTTTATGGGGTTTTGGTGCAAGCCAAACCCTTCAACCCAGGGTCGAAGTAAAAGCAACAGTGTAACGATTACCGTTCCTTCCATGCTTTTTCAAGAGCTCAGCAGCTCTCAGTTGAGTGAGACCGCGGTGGAGATCGACGTTAAAGTGGGCCAAGATCTCGTCGCTGGACTTGAGAAAACTGTTTTCCATCCCTAGCTTCACTATTTTATCTCAATCAAGTCGTCAAAGGGTGAAGGGAAGTGAGGTACGCCCTGGTTATATTCGTTACCCCCTCCATTGCGTGGCTCATCCTAACTGCTTGCGCTAATCATCCAACTAAATCTAATTCGGTTGACTTGAGTTTGAACCCATCCTAACCTACGTCGCCAGTTACCATTGGTTTAAAGTTTAGGCTCATTAGAAAGGCAGTCGAGGCGAGGTTATGTTATAAAACTTCCATTAATAAAACCAAAATCGGAAACGATGAAATTAAAGCTATTTCAGCTGAGCTACTAAATTAAATAATTCTTATATTAAAACTAGCATTCATTACACTGCTTCGCTACGGTGTCTAGAATTTCAGATATTCAATTTATTAATTCAATTTTAAATTTTAGATAAAGAGTAACCACTCAGCCAAATCTAATAGCTCAATCGAATCAACCAAAAACCACCAACCACTCAGCTAAACCTAACTGAAATTATCAAATCAACCAGAACTAATCACCCCTCAAAGCTAAACTGTGTCCTATCGATTCGACCAAAAGCCATCAACCACTCGGCCAAACAAAATAAACCTATCGAATCAATCAAATAACAACAAACCGCTACCCGAAACATCTCTACATTTAAAATCATCGTGTATGTGACATGTCTTCAAAGCTACTAAATCAACTCCTACTTAACTTAAAATTTTAAAATTTTATTTGAGGTGGGCCAGCCTGGGGATGATACCACACCGATTGAGGGGAATCGAAGAAATGAATTGGAGGATAAAACCCAGAAAACCTCTATGCACAACATATGATAGGCCAGGAACTCCATGGACCATCTTGCTATTTGCTATCTCCATTTGGGGCATTGATGCACAATGCCAACACAGTCATAATCGTCCCCTACCCAAAGTTCATCTACCAGGATTGAACTCAGGAAGGCAGTGGTAGTGAGTATATATTCTAACTAGGGTACCCTCCTCTAACTTCTACTTGACTTAAATTTGTTTGAGGTAAGCTGACCTGGGGACAGATATACCAAAAGCTCAAAGAAAAAACCTAAACAAAATAAAATGCCCAAAGAGCATAATGAAACAAAACTGAACAGAAATATACCTCAACCAGGTGGGGAAGCAGCAAACCATTAACAAACCATGGTGGAGGGGAGGGGGGTTGGAAGGTGGGTTGTTCCTAAAACCTAGGCATTGTCTGACTCTGACTACTGCTAAAAGCAAAGATGTGGGGGTATCCACATGGTGAGGTTTGATATGGGCAAAAACTGGGTCAGTTGATATAAGGTGGGCTATGCAGAGGGCCTCAAAATAATTAGCAAGGTGGTGCTCAGCAGTCATATGGTGTTCAGGTAGAATGGCTAGTATTTCTGCTTGTTTATGGTGTTGGTATTTTTGCCCATATTCCCAACTGTCTAGATCACTATGGGTCACTAGGGGATAATTCTCTATAGCGAGTGAATTGGATATTGGTTGACCTCACCTTTGGGTTAACAATCTTTGGAAGATATTATGTAATTTTCCTGGTTCAGATTCTTCAGGGATTGATCCAGGTGAATGCTTAAGATCTCATCAGGCAGAGTTGCCAACAAAATTGAGCATCTAATAGTTGATTGATGATTAACTATCAGGTGTACCAATTGAGATCAGTCATGATTCATCACTGACCAATTGGGAATTTAAGGAGCAAGTTATGAGGCAAGTGATGCCATCTGCAACTAGCAAATCAATCAGTTGGATTGTGAACTGCCTTAATGGGTAACAAGTCCCATTATCTAAGCAGGTCACTTGCATATAGGTTGGTATGCTGGGAATAAGTAGAAAAAGTTAGGGACACGTTTTATGACTCTTTCCATTTTAGGTCTCCAAGATGTTTGACAATAGAATCCTAACCAGGATAGTTAAAACCATTGCTGATGAGATGACAAAGGGTAAGTCAACAGCAACGGCTGCCATTTAATTGCTGAGGCACCAACCAAGGGTTGGGTGCTAAATTCTCTCTATAAATTTCCCTAATAATTCACTTAATAAAAACAATACTATAACAGAATTCATTATTAGTTCTATTCATCTACAAGAAAATCATTGCTGTGTACTTTAATTGAAAGGTCTTTAGAAGGATAAAGAGTAAGGATTGAGGATCCTGAGAAGAGAATTTGAGCTGAGATAAGAATTGTTGCTAACTGTGTATCACCAGAGGATAGGCCACAAACTAGGATCTGATATTGGATTAAGTTAGGCAGATAAGGGAATTTATCCTAAAGAAAAGACATCTAGAGTATTTCAAGGTGGAATACTGGTCAAGCGTTGAAACTAACACTAGTGATCTATTCAACTGTGGATAATAGCCTTCATACTATTATCAATCATATATAAATCATCAGACAATGCAAGGATTGCAAAACATCAAACCTGTGCAGTTATCAATTTTAGGGGCTGTTATTTATGAACGAGCAGCAAAGCCCCTAGATTTTGACATATGAGTTATTTGATCATTGTGGAAAATCAAATATGTACATTTTCAAATGGCCATTACAGCCTCATGGGCTGCTTTGTACAAACCTGTTATTTCAGTCTTATCAATATGAGGAAATGCTGAGAGAAAGATGCCCTTGGAAAAACCTGAGGCCAGCATGCAGACAGCGCGAAGATTGGCATCCCAGAGTTTGCTATTTATAGGGGAGGATGCTGTAGCAACAGCCAGCTGATGGTCACTATGGAACTGTTCAGCATTTGTTGGAGTATACTGTCTGAGGTTAGATTGAGTATCAAAGTCAGAGTTCAAAAATTGACTAAAATCAATTTCATTGGGGGAGGACGGAATGATTTCACCCAATCTATTAATCTCATCCAATAGTTCCCAAGGATTTAGGTTGAATGGAATAAAGCCATGTAATGTAAGTTGGGCATGGAGGCAAAGCCATATCACGCTTGGGTGGGTACAGTAGTCCAAGCCTGACCCTGATTTCTTGGAGCAACTTTGAGTGGGAGAGGGAGGCTAGAGTTATGGGTGGGGACAGGAGCTTTATGCTGGCTCAGCAATTGAGTGAGCTGGGGTAGAGGGGGCAGCAAGAGACCCCATTTGGAAGCAACCACCATGGTTGCAGAGAAGGGAGTGGAGGTAGTGTCATTATTATGGGGGCAGGTTTACTTGCTATGGTCAAGGGCAAAACAGATGGGACAAACTTGTCATCTGTTATCAACCCTAGCCCAAAAGCAATGATCAGGTGCTGCAGCCAGGTGAGCATGTAGAGGAATCTGTTGTGCCATATGAGGGTAAGAAAATTTTATGGTTGCAGTGGTACAAAGGCAGCAAGGCGCTCTGCACTAGTAGGTAAAGTGAAATGGATTATAGGGTTGGTGTCATAGGCTGAAAGCCCTATCATTATTAAATCATATAAAACCTGAGCTGGAAGATGCAAATGGAGATTTGCAAAAGATACCACCAATGTAGAATCTGTAGGGGGCGAGTACAAGTGGTAGGAACAGGGGTGTTTTTATATATTAAAGGGGTCACTGCTGCTGCTACATCCTCCCCATATGAAAACCCAATATCAAAGTAGCCCTTAGAAGGGCAAGAATTAATAAATCCAGCTGGTGCAAAGGTAGCTGAAGAAAGCTCAATAATTGCCTTGGCATATGGGAACAAATGCCCATACTTGACTCTAAGGCAGAAGTAAAGGTTTGAGTGTGGGAGGGCACTGAGTTTGTACAAGTTGGGTGAGCCTGCACAAGGTGCAATGCGAGGTCTCTCAGGGAACAAACTGAATGAAGAATTGGGTAGACTGACTGAGCCAGGTTGCAAGCTTTCTCCTCCTGAGAAAAAGTGCTCAGAGGAGTTTCACCGCTGCCCCACCTGGGAAAAGCAGGTGTTGGGCCAAGGACATCTGTGAAGTGGTGTTGTGGTAAATTGGAGTGGTAAACTAATTTTTACTTTTAAATAAAATGCTCAAAAGTGAGTTTGAGCAGAATGAAAAGCAACTCCTACTTAGCTTGCCAAAAGTATTTTTGAATAGGGGAACCAAATTAGGCAGGTGTTTAATATTTTTTAAACCTAACATACAGATACTTGTGCTTTGCTACAGTATATAAAGGTTATCAAATGATAAGCTCACACTGGTAGCCTATAGGCTGTGCCAGTGCTACCCTTGAGCCATCAGACTAACAGCAAAGCTGTTAGTCTGAGTGGCTGGTGAGCTGGGTATCCTAATTTACTTAATCTACTTAAAACTAAAAATGTTTTTGTTTATTTTCAGGTGAGCAATTTGATGAATTATTAGATAATATTTGCCATTTCTCACCCACTCACCCAAATAGATTGAACCTCACAAACTCAATAGTTTTATATTCAATATATTCACCAATTCTCACCCACACCCCAGATAGATTGAACCTATCAGAGTTAAAGGTTTAAGATGTCATTTAGTCAGTAACTGTATTTCACTAAGTAGATGTTTAGATTGGGTCCAAGTGTAAACTATAAGCAACTTATAATATACAGTGCTGAGTATATATTATAGATGCCTATTATAATTCAGTTTTAATATGGTGATGAATGCAAAAAGGGCTTTATTAGGGAGGCATAATTTCTTAATTATTTCATACTTCTTAGTGCCTTTTTTAAAGGGGGTTCTTTTTCCCCATTTTTTTGGAGAAGGTTCTTTTTTTCCCCAAGAAACTTTACCTCTAGTCCTTTTTTCCAAAAATTCCAATGTATTTTTAGTAGTTCCTTTTTCTAATTCTATTAAAAAATTCTCACATATCTTCCTTTTTGAACATTCACTATTTCTCTATAAAATTAAAACTCATTGTATCAATTATATATAGTATCTCATAAACAAATATACTAGTAATTCATATTATTAAATTTCTGTTAATTTTATTGATCAAATTATGATACCTTTACTGATTGCCATTAAAATAATTCATTTTAATTAACTTTATTTGATTTTATTAGTCAATGTATTCTAAATTTACTAATTGCCATCTAAAATAATTTATTTTATCAAATTTATTTGATTTATTGGTCAAATTATACAGCGCATATACCCAACTATAATGATTTGAGCTCATCCTGCTATGATCTCATACTTGCTTAGATTTTGAACATACCCCCAGCTATAGGATATATTTCATGGCAAAAGTTGCTTTGAAGTTATCATTTCACCAATGCCAGAATAAAGTTTATCCAACAATGAATATACCCACAATTGAAATCCAATGCTTCTGAGTCCATTTTGATATACTTACTAAATTAATGGTTAGATTCTGAACCAATATTTACAAATTTAGAATGGGACCTAAGTTGGAGCATCCTCTTTTTTTAAAAAATAAGGGCATCCAAATTGGTCATATAGTTTTAGAGTTATGCGCAAACAAGCAGAAAAAAAACAAAAAATATATAAAGGTCAATCTGAGAAGCTCCTTATTTTTCAAAGTTGGTTAGAAATAGACAAATTTTACAAATTGCATCTTTTAAGGCAGATATTTACAGCCTTATTTTGACACTAGCATCCTGATACCCATGCTTTGCTACAATATTGAAAATAGTAGTTTATTTAAAAAGTTGAAGTTTTCTAAAATATAAGTTTTTTATCTAGAAATCTGAAGTATGGCAAATAAATTAGTACAGTTAAGTGCTGAGAAGTAAAAACTTAATTTTCCATGTACTATAGATAGTCACATGTTGTATGTCTAACAACATTCAGATAGTTAGCCTAAAAGATTTTTTGTAGCATCACTCCTGGTATTTGGATATATGTAGCCAGACCTGAGTTGCTTTATCATTAATTTTAGATAGTTCCCCTCCAGTAAATGCTGATGAATTTTCTGTAAACTCCATTCTCTATTTTTCTCATAGGCTAGAGGATAATCGGGCTATAGAGAGGAGTTAACTCTGTAACATATCTGTCACATCTTATGATATGATTACTGGTATCAACTGCAAAGACAAGGAGGAAGTTGCTAAGTCTAAACATATCAAACTAGCTGCATTCCTCAATTGTTAGGATAGGTATATACTAATAGAAATATAGCCTGAGTGTGGGTACTCAGCAGCCACAATAGCAAGCACAGACTACTGAGAAGAGCCTTATCAGTGAGAGTGGAGTTAGGTAAAATAGTGAATATGTTTTGATTACCATGAACAAGTGAGTGTGGGGGATTAAAAGTTTCTTACAACAATGGAAGTTCTGTTGATGGCAATTTATGTAGAATTGTCATTATATGGTTTCCCTTCAATTGGGAGAAGTAAGTGAGACCCTTGCATGGCCTCAAACTTTAATTTAAAAGACACCACATTTTTTATTATAAAATGATAAATAAAATTGGGACTTTTAAGTTTTACAAATTTAACTAGGAAAAATAAGAAATTAATAACCAAAACCCTACTATTAACAGAGTGCTGGGTTTTAGGGTTAAATAGGGGGAAGGTGGTATCAGACAATCAACAATGTCCAAAATTAGAAATAATCACTATTCTCAACTAATCCAAATGTGGTTTCAAATGGCATACTGTGGCATTATATATGACAATTGACTACAAATGGCTACTCTGTTATATAGTATTTAATCTGTTAGGATAAGTACATGCCAAAAGAAAAATGCCTTTGAATGTGGGTGCTTTAGAAACTACAACAACAGGCACAGACTACTTGGCTGCGCCTCATTGCAAGGAGGTGTGGGAGATTGGGGAGATCCTTTGTCAAGGTGAGGTTGGGGCTTTCAACAGTTGGAGTTAAACCAGAAAAAAGAATTCATCTATACCTAAGGACGTTGAACTTTCCCTTTGGGTGTTGTCCACTTTTAAAACACTGAACTCACAGATTTTAGTATTAATTTTAGGTAATTATGTAATAAAAACTGACTTTTTTGGGATATAATTTATTATGAGGATAAATTAGAACAATAATGACACCCTATCTAAGATAGGATTCTGGGTTTTTAAACTGGGAAGGGGAGGCTGAAAAGCTGAACCATAATAAGTGGGAATGATTTCCAGTTTTTTGATTTGTTAATTAACTTTTCAAACCCAATTTTGCCTTGTCAGTATTAGCTGATGCTTCCAAACTATTCTCAGGATTTTTTGTGATTTCTGAATGTTTGGATTTACATTTTTCAATTTTGAATGGGGTGTTAGACAATTATCTGTCTGATATTGTAGCAAGAATGTTTTATATCCAATAAGGCTAAAATTGTCCAAAAAACCCAGGTCAATTCTCATGGAACCCATTGAATTGGGGTAATAAAGCTTCCCCCACTTCTCAGAAGTATAGTCCAATTAGTAATAGTAGGGTAGTGCCAAACTCATGGCAGAATATGGGAAGTCATGCCAAGGTCCATCCCTGGCTCCTCTACAGCTCCATTCACACACCTAAGTGGCAACCACCCTCTTTTATAGGTTTGGATGGCGTCCCACAAAATGCAAATATTTTCCTGCCCAATGATTGATTCAAATGTATAATCTTTACCTTGCAGATTTGTCCTATCTGCCATTGACCCTCCATCAACCATTATGATAAAGCAAGGCAAGTCTTGAGAGCTCCAATAGTCAAAACCCCACATTTTCTAATTTAGCTATCCATAGCCTAATCCAAATTTCACGCCTCTCTCAATTTGAATCTTGATATGATTATTTACTAAGCATTAAGATGATGAAAAGGTTCACTTTTTTAGCCCCTGAGCTCAACTTAATAAAATCAATTAACTTCTTTGTTTTTAGTATTAATAAAATTTCATATTTAAATCTAAGTGGTATACAATCCCCTGAGAATATTTATCTCTGCAGTTGGGAGTACTATATCTTCTGCAAAGATATTGTTGAAATTCAGGTTTAAAAAGCATCATCAGGCATAAAACCAGTCTGAATTTCAACATGGGGTGTCAAATTTGATCCTGAATTTGACCCTTTCTTTTTACCTTTTGCTCAAATCTGGTTTGATAGGAAAGTTTTCCCCTTTCAGATTGACTTCCAGTTGAGCCCCCTGTTGGGGGCAGGGAATGGGGCCCTGGCAGAAGGTTTCTTACATTTTCCAATTTCTACACAAATTTACAAGATTTTAGATAAATAATAACTTGCACATTCTGACACTTGGATGAGTTTGGGTTGAGGATAGATGAAAAAAAGGCATATGGCAGGAAGTGAGGAGCAGCAGCCACCCATATCTCATTCATGGTATGCCCTAGGTCAGAGATTTGGGTTAGGGGTTAGGCCTTGGGATTGGCCCCTTTTTTGACCTAAAGAGGTGCATGACCCTGTACAGCTTGATAGCTGGAGCCAGAGGGCCTTATATGATTCTTGTTAATATAATAATTTTAATGTTCACCTTCCAAACTTGTCAACTTAATTGATTCCCATAGGTTCCCTTTTTGACCAACTTAGGAATTATTCATATTTTATTGTTTGCATTGTTATCACTCAGGGTTACTTTGGTGTAGTTCAGGAGACAAGCACACTACTAAACAAATATAGATTCTCCCTGGAACTTCTTCATTACTCCTAGATTGCATGACCCCTGTCCCATGAAAAGGCCAATTTGCAGAATAGCATACTAGGAGCTATATGATAAGCAATATCTCTATTCCTTGGTATAGCAAATCTCTACTCTAAGAATGACTTTCAGAAACAAGATAATTTTGGAAAAAATGACAGCTCTTCATTAAAATAAAATGAGGAGTAATTATAATCAGTTCTCCAGCCCCAGAACAATGATGTCCTGATGCTAGGATCATGATCATCAGAAAGTTCTATGGGCACAAATATTACAATAAGTAAAAAGACATAGTTGTACCCATTTATAGGGGAATTTGAATTAAATGATAGGGGTTGCTGCATGACAATTCTGAAATAATTTGGAGGCCTAAGAGGTTGGATCAACAATAGTGTAATTTAGCGGATGGCACAATCACATTAGTTCTATTCTAATCAGCAATGATCAGTGGTTGATTATTTGAAGTCAAGTCAATGCCTTCAACAACACTCCTCCTTTTTAGCACTAGTGGTGCCCAACCCAAAATGGGGAGCCGCTCACATCAACAACCCTCCTCCTTTGACTTGACTAATCTTCTGAAATGGGCGCTTGAGGGAGCTAATTCCTATAGAGGCCTAAGGAACTTCACATGAGCCCTATTGTTAATTCTACCAATAAACAAGAATTAATGGTATAGACATCAAAGGACAAATGTTCCAGGGTTACATATAATTCTTTTTAGAGTGTCACCATCATGTGTTGATCCAAACCTGTATGTGTTGCAGTAGGATACCTGATCACCTTCCTTCAATTTATGTAACAGTTCTCAATGCATATCATCCAGTATCTTCTAGTTAATTTTCTATTAAAAAGATTCATAACCCTCAGTTTGAATCTTGATTATTGCTCTAACTATTCAGTTGAAGTATTCCTTAAGCAAGATCCTATCCTCATCTTTAACACTGGAGTACAACAAGACGGGCAAGGCTGGCTGCCAGCCATAAGCAGTGGAAAGGGAAATTTTTATATCACTAGGATGTATATTGTAGGCAAATATAGTGGGTCTACCATAGAGGGTCCACTGGGATGTGGGAGAGACATCAAATTTGCAGATACTTTGTTCTAAGGTTTTATTTAACCTTTTGATGGTTCCACTAATTTCAGAATAATATGGAGTGGAAGAATACTCTAATCCCCACAAGCTTGTTTAGCTCTAAAATCATTTAAAGTAAAATGGTAACAATATCCATTAAAATAACCTTCAAGCACCCATGTCTATGGATGATGTGCTCCAGGATAAACTTTCTAAGTCTCAATGCAGAACCCCTACATCTGGATTGAAAGGTTTTCCCTTTTAGAGAAAAAGAGAAATTAGCAACCTTGAGCCCTCCACCTCTGCTCTGAGGTGTAACAAACAGTATTAATCCATTTGTTGCATTTCAATTCAGGTTCAGATTTTCTGAATCCAAATCGATTCATTTAAAAGATTTTTGGTGTTTGTCAGGTTTGGGCGCTGGGTTGTGCCTCACCTGAATTATTGATTAGGCTCACAAGAGCCTAATCAATGGTTTGGGCAAGGCCCTGGAAGGGCGACCTTTAAGGTTGAGCTTTCACAATTCCAAACTTCATTTGGAATCTCTCTCTTCTCTTTGGTGGCCTCAGGGCCCCCTTACCTTATCTTACCTGATGATCCGCGCACAACAAGTTTTTGTTGCATCAACAAAAACTTGGGTTTTCAAGGTTTGATCTCCCTCAAATATCCTGTCTTTTCCTTGGTGTGTTCAAAGCATCAGATTATTGGGATCCTGTTTGTCAGCGACTTTTTATTTGATAATAAATAAAATAAGGTTAATTCTGGGGTTTGCAACCTCGCTTACCTATTTTGTCTTTTTCTTGCTTCAAATTGCCTAATTCTGAGGTTTACTACCTTGAGAGTTTAGCTCACACTGGACATTTGGCGTGAATTGCATCAAACCTAAGGTAAGATGGTGATCAGAAACTGGGACGTTTCTGACCGTTACATGAGGGGGACCTGGCTCACACTGTAGATGAGCACTGAGTCTGCGCCCTCCCTGCAAGGGAGAAAGGGTGCCATGCCCCACTGCAGCCCAGCTCCCAAGTCAAACTTACCTCAAAAGATTTCTCTCATGTTTCAAGAGATTTCATAACTTTAGGAGCAGGGATGCGGGCCAAGGCCACCCAACCCCCATGCAAACTCAGTTATAAGTTGCCATCAGCTGAGGAGTCACTTGCCACTAACCCCAACTTTACATGTCCAGAGCACCCCTCCCCCAAAATGGTCCCAAGACAAGTTTGGTTTTCAAGGTAGAGGAACTATTAAGCAACCTTCTTTGACAGCTTATCCAGCCTCACATCTCCCAACTGCCACCAACTACAAGCTGCAACCAATCAAACTGATTAGTTGCAACTGGGGGGCCCACCTTTGAGCTTTTTTCCTCAGCGCCAATCCTTGTATATTTGTGGCTTGGCTCCATTTTGGACTTGAACTCATTAAAAAACAAAAGTCAGACCCCCACTTCAACCCATTTTCATTTTTTGGGTTATTTGACTCAAAATTTGAATTTCAAGTTTCTTAGCCCTGATTTCCTAAAATTAACTTTAAATTTAAAATCTGGAGTCAAAACGACCATAATGGCCTTACCAGAAGGCAGTTAACCCTAATTTGGGTGTGGAAATTACAATTTCACCACCCCAAGCATACAAAAAGGGTTTAACAGCTGGTGAGGCCAGTGCTGGTTGATTTTTTTAGATATCAAAAATGAATTAAAACTTTTGTTCTCCAACCAAAGATTTTATTCTGTTCTTGCTCTCCCTAATTATCTACAACAGTGGGCACCCATAACTTGGCCTCTCCCTGGTGGCCTACAGATCTCCTCCTAGCCTGAGCTCTATCCTTGTATGCAGCTCAGATAGCAACCACCACTTGGAATATCAAGTCTTTCATGTCATGTAGACTACCCTCCTTCCTGAAGTTTCTGCTCTCTCTGTTGACCTTGCCAAAGGCCTGCAACCGCTAATACTAGAAATGTAGTTAACTTCTCAGCCCCTCTTTTCACCTGGGTCTGCCCAAGCTAGACCAAAAGTTGCCAACACAACTACTTTTAGTATGTTTTTGGAGGCCTTTGATATGTTTTTGAACGTGTATTTATCTCAATTTTTTTTAAATTTATTGCGGGGAAGGCCAACCATGGGACGGACACTTCCAAATATGACTCAGGACAGATAAACTTAGTACTGGGGGAGGCACCCCAGAGAAGCAATGCTATCTCTTGTTGCCAGCGGGAACGCCACTTATGGGGAGTGGGAGGGAACGTGTGAAGGGGCTGTAGCCACTATTGAGCACGTGTGGAGGAAGGGGTCTGATTTGATGAACCAGACTGGGAACCAGGAGGAGACCAGCTGTCGGTGACATGGTGGGAGGTATCCAAACATCCACGCTTGAAAGTGGTCCACCAAATGAGACCGGAATCTGTGGACAGTTTCTGGGAGGGTGGGGTGGAGCCTGCAATGGCATCTAAGACAATCGTGTGGATGGTCCACATGGCGATTGCAACCACCAGAGCACGGAGGGAGGGTGGAAGGGAGGAGGCCATTGATAGAGCAAACATATCTCTTGACAGACTGAAGGGATGCGTTTGATCCTGGCCCAGCAGACGTTGAACTTTGCGCCATATCACTTTATAAGTGGGGCACTTCTCCAGGCGGTGGAACAGCGTTCCATACTGGCCACACACGACACAGGATGAGTGTAAAGCGTTAGAGCGCTCAGCTGTATGATACACCCGCCTCAGGCAGCGCCACACATGGGAGCAGACTTGAGGCTGCAACAGAGGGTGATGTACATATTTCCAGATTGTTTTTTGGGTCTCAATGGAATAAGGGATGTCCATCATGTCCAGGTAGTCCACCCTGGATAGGACATGGGGCCGAATGGGGATCACGCCATCATGGATGGGTAGCCCCTGTACCTCTTGTGTGAACTGAGGAGAGGGGCGGCCTCTTTGGGTTGTATGTCTGCTAATACAAATTCTCCACTCTGCGCTTCGCATGGAGAGTAGGATTCGTTTGTAGTGGGTTTTTGTCCCGTGAGGACCTGTGGCTGATATGTGTGATGAGAGGTATTTCATCAGGGAGTGGGGTTCGATGGATTGTTGAGGCCCAAGGCTCAGGAGAAGTTGGAGCAGGCTGCGCGGGACCAGTGTTGGGATGGGAGTGTAGGAGCGGTGATGGCCGCGATCCAGGTGCCCAGGATCTTGGTAGCATGGGATTTGAAGTCAAGCAGGCCCATGCCACCATGATGATGAGGGCCAAACATGACTTCTAGCCGCACTGGTGGAGGGCGGCCTGACCAAAGCCATCCTTGCAGCAAGGCATACAAGGATTTGAAGAAGCTTGGGGAGAAGGGGATGGTGTGGGCTCCGAACCAGACTTTGGAGAGGAGCATAGGGTTGGCTAAAACAACCCTGCCAGTAAGGGAATTAGGGTGGGCTCTGAGAGAGGCGATTTGCTTCGTCACGTTGTCTAGAATATGACTCTCCATTACTGCTGATGCGTATCCGCCTGCCTCCACCCACACGCCCAGATGGTGGACCAGCCCTATGGTAGGACTTGGAATGAAGGGAGCACCAGTGGAGCGGTGTGTGTTGAGTTAGTAAGGCGTGGGCGTGGGCGAGCAGATAGGCTGGGTTGGGAACTAATTGCTGGGGCCCAGCAGTTCTGAAACTGACCAAGGAGGATGATTTCGGTTTTGGAGGCGTTCAGTGCCACATTGCTTACCCGGGAATATTCCTGGATGAGAGCTTCAAGCGCGCGTGCATCTTGATTATTAGACATCCCAACCACACAATCATCTGAAAACGCCAATATCTTGACTGGGGCTTGGCCTGGCACATGGACCCCATTGAGTTGGGCATTCACATTTCGAAGTAGTGGGTCAAGGCTGAAGTTGTATAAGAGTGGGCTGAGGGGGTCCCCTTGTTGCAAGCCCCTTTGAGGGCGGACTACTTCCGTTGGGAAGCCAGGGCCACGCACTGCCATTGTTGCAGATTCCATGAGCAGCATTACCCAGTTGATGAAGCGAGGGGGTAGGCGGAATTAATGGAGGCAGACCCTTATGTATTCCCAGTTTACTCTATCATAGGCCTTTTGTTGGTCCAAGAATACAAGTGCCCCAGAGGCTGTGGACTGACATACATTAGCCACAGAGTGCACGTTATCCCAAATTGACCTTCTGGAGATAAAACTGAATCGTTCTGGGGAGATGGTGGCAGATGCTACAGTCCCTAATTGGTTAGCCATAATTTTTGTTAAAATTTTGGTGTCTGTGTTTGTTAGAGAAATGGGCCAGTTGGCTAAGTCAAGCTTATCCCCTTTCTTGTGAGTGTGACAGTAAAGGCCTCATGTCCTCCTGGTAGGAGGCGCGTTTCCAACAGGCTTTGGTTAAGTGAGGCAAGCAGAAGTGGGGATATATATTTGAAATATTTTTTGTAGAACTCATATGAAATGCCATCTGGGCCTGGGCATTTTTGGTTTGGCACTGCAAATGGCTGTCCATAATTCGTTTGGAGTAATTAAATTCATTATTTTCAGGTATCAGAAAATGGTGCAGATATGAGCTCAGTCAAGAATTTTGCCACTTCAGCTGGCTGAATTGGTTCAGCTCAGTAAAACTCAGAGTAATATTTTTGCATTTTGATTGCCACTTCAGCTGGTGTATCCGCAATAGAATTATCCGATCTTCGCACCTGTGTGCAGGCCACGCTCTGGCGTGGTGCAAGGTTTTTTTTTAAGAAATATGCGGTGCACTTGTCACCTTTTGTGATGCATGTGGCCCTGTATTGAACACAAACCTGATGTTTGTGTTGCCTTTTGAGTGTGTTGAGGTGGGTGGCTGCCTCTGCCCACTTCCAGCCCCATGCAGGGCTGTATCCTGTAGCTAGAATGTTGGACTCCAAGTGTGCCAATTCTGCCAGAGTGTGTGAGATAACTGCCAATGTGGCTCGTGAGCATCTGGAGGAGAGATGGTGAGAGTGGTGGATGGTGTCCTCTTTGAAAGTTGCCCATGTGGAAATGGGGTCCATGCAAAAAGGTGCAACAAACTTTTTTGCCAAAGTTGCCTCTTCCACCCACATGGAAAATCCTGGTGACACAAGCTTGGGGGCAGATTTTGCACCAATGTGGGGCCTTAGCAACTGTGACAGGTAGGTGGTAGGTTATCGAGACCAGTCAGTGGTCAGAGAATTCCATTTTTGTTGTTTTGAAGTGGGAGATGTGGGGTTGGAATTTCACCGGCGTTAGAATAAGGTCGATGCAGGTCATGGACCTTAATTGGCCATTGTGGACATGGGGACGTGTCATGTTTTTGAGCAGCGGGGCATGTCATGGCAGCGCATCCATTAACCCAAGGGTGGCCTTTAGAATGCGTAGTTCTACGTGACCCTGTGGGGCTTGGGGTGAGGGAGGCCACCGGTCCATTGGTGAGGTTAGCCAACAGTTCATGTCACTGACTAGGAAAGAATCAGGGGGTAGCGGGAGGGATTTGACTGACGAGAAAAATTCCTGACGCTTGTGTGCACCATTTGGGGCATAGATGTTGATGATTGCGTGTGCTACATCAGCCCATGAGAAGGTGACGATGAGCACTCAGCCATTTAGGAATGTTTCTGAGGATACAAATTTGAAAAAATTATTTTTACAAATTAGCACCCCACAGTGCATTGACCAAAAGGATAGGGATGGGAGGAGCATTGTTTTCCAAGTTTCCTCAGAACCTCATGTACAGTGGGACTCCTGGATGGCCAGGATATCCACGGGTAAATTGTGTCATAAAAAACTCAGTTTACTAGCCCAGGACAGGAGGCCTTGAGTCTGGTGATATTCAACGTCCATAAAGTAAAGGTTTCCCCCATTG
Organism: Massospora cicadina; assembly: GCA_022478985.1. Lineage (NCBI taxonomy): Eukaryota > Fungi > Entomophthoromycota > Entomophthoromycetes > Entomophthorales > Entomophthoraceae > Massospora > Massospora cicadina. The sequence goes on from JAKSZP010011854.1 coordinate 187,203, forward strand.
CACCTTAGGTGCGAGGGGTGGGCCTCCAGGCCCACCAGCCTCTTCTAGGTCCCCACGGGCTTTCATAGCAGTGCAGGTGTTAGCAGCAACGCTATAAAAGTTTTTATTGATTTTTGCAGAAAGAGTCACATTGGCTTTGGCCTTTGCTTTTTGTTTTCCCGACGGCAAATGAATTTTTTGCGGTGCGGATGAGTTCAGTGCACCGTTGAGCAGGTCAAAATTTTTTTCTTCAGTTGGGATAGGTCCCAAGTCAGTTTTGACCAGAGCTTGGGTGCAACAATTGGGTGAGATTGAGTCTCCCATCAGATCCTCAGATTGAGTGGCCCACTCAGCATGGGCTTCCCAATCTGATTGGCTGATGGATTCCTGAGTTGCTTCCACCGCAAAGGTTTCCATGTCCTCCTGGCGTTGTGAGTGTGAAATAGCGGTGGTGGCCTTGGCCGTTTCCTTGGCCATGGCCCTATGGGCCTGCTTGGCCTTCTTCCATTATTGCGGGGAGATAGGCTTTACCAATAGGTAGCAGCCTTGTGCTCCCCACGGGAAAGCCTCCTTGGTGCTTGCAGTTGGTTCATAGTACGCCTCTCCGTTGGCCATGGCCGCTGAGGGGGTGCTCTTGGAATGTGACGCCCTCCTTGATGGGGCATGCATGCGCCTTATGGCTGAACGCATCACAGTGGGTGCAAATGGGGGGCGCTGTCCACGGTCACCCAGAATGGGTGGGTGGTATGCCCTGCATATTAATAAAAGTGGAGTGTGGGATCTGGGTTAGGTCCTTCACAATCTCCTCAGTTGGGGTCAGAACTTCAATGGCTTTGCCAGTGCACAGGTGTGGCATCAGTGTGAAGCGTTGCATTTCAAAAGATTGTATTTCACCATATATGGCGAGACCATCTTTCAGGTGTTGTTCCAAAATTTACGTTTTACCATAGTAGGTAAAAAGTCAAACGTGAGAGGAAACTTTGGTTTGATTTTGTCCATCTGGTGCGTTTGGTTTTGATGACCCATTGCCCTTCAGGGAGGTGACCACTATGCACACCGCTGCAGCCTCGTCTGCTGCTTTTTGCTTTTGAAACCTAGGTTCAGCCAACCGCGTGACATGGAGTGAGGTGCAACGTACACCGCAGTCAGGAAAATTTTGTGTACATCTTCACAAAATTTTTCCCATAAGGCCGTTTTTTGGATGTCCAGATACACGCGACTCCAAATTTCACTGACAAAAGTGGTTGGGAGTGTGGCGTGTTGATGTACTGGTTGCATCATGCTTGCCATGTGAGTATCTCCAGGGAAATTGTGACCGCCAGTTTTTTAAGATTTTTGTCTATTATGCCAGATTCTCTGGGGCGTTTTCAAATGTTGGAGGCTGCGGGCCTTCCACCTGCTCCTCTTACCTTGCTTGCCCAACTGCTCCCTGACATGGGCACAGACTAATCTCCTCTGTGAGATTATCAAACTAGATTCAGTCTTGAATTGAATAGGTTGCAAAAGTGATTGCAACGAGAAAGAAACAGAAATGCTTTATTGAATGGGTAAATTAGTAAGACTATTGTATTTCTCTCAATTTAATCTAGACTTTCCATTTATAAAGTCATTCAAATGGCTGTGCCCCTGGTATTCTGGGTGCTGTTGTGGTCATAAAGAACCTGAGTCTGCAGCCTAATCTAAATTCTTAGCCAATTTGCTGACATAATCAACCAGCCATTGACTTTTGTAGCTTCCACCTTGGTTCATAACCTAGGCGATGAAATTGCCTTTACACTCTTACCCTCATGACCCTTGTCAAGGCTATTTTTATCCTCTGGTCCTTTGGCGCACTCCTACATACCTTTCATTAAGTCATTATTGCACAAACTACAGAGCCTACCCCTCCAAGCTCAGCTTGTTTTATAGCATGCAATGTGACCCTGGTGGATCTATCCCATGTCCACCCTTTGAGGCAGTGGAGCAGGTCTTTGATGTCCTATATGAGTTCCAGATGCGTCTTGCATCTGAGAAATCTACAAATGCAACCAGTCTGAGGTTCAGTGTAACCTGGCTCTCCTGGATGCCATAGATGGGGATTCCCGCAAGTGAGAAAGGTTCCTCCTCTGATCTGCGTCATCAGCTGAAAGCCATGTGTCCATGCTCACATTTATGCCAGCTGCACTTTCTCCTCATGAGACCCACACTACCAGGCGCTAACAGCTGTTTGCTATTAAGGCTACCACTGCTGACCCATTAGAAAGTTTATAGTATTTACCCAGTTAGCTTCTGACCTAGACCTCCCCAGCAATGTTACAGTTGCTGCATTCCGGTCCTCACTACCACCCTTAATTGGCTCAAGCCCTAGATGGCTTAATAATCCTAAGTCACCCTCTTTGGTGTATGCCTTGCCCTAATCACTATATTTGCATGCCCTGGGTGTAACCAAGGTAGCTACCAGAAAACCCAGAGCTGAAAGCTCCTCACAAGGATCACAAAGAGGCAACACACAGTCAGCACTTGGGGAAAAATGACAAGTACCCAGCAGTCTGTGCCCCCTCAGGGGGAGGGTGTCCTAGTGATCTCACACCCACCCACACCATGCTCCCCTGTTGGTAACCATCCAGCATCAGGGTCCTCCCACTGGGTTATCCCTCATAAGGTCCCTTTTCATCCACTGGCTCTGGCCACTCAGACTAAGGAGACCTATGTTGCTGTGGACTGGGAGACCCCTCTTTTGCTTGATACCCATGTTGACTGGGAGGCAGATGATTCTCAGCCTCAGGGTGCCCTGACAATAGCCCACCGTTACCCCACGGCTTCCCTCTCACCACTAGTGACCTTGTCTCCTGAGGAATACACCCCTGAACTAATTCTCCTAGTATCTCTGTTTTGAAAGCCAATGTTATAATTTTGGTAGAATTGTAAGTTGTGCCAAAGGGTTTTTGCGCAGCGTTGAGCCCACTGAGAAATAGAACGGACATTATGGTGATCATTGGTCCTTCAAGAATAAGTAAAATAATATAATATAATAAATATCAGCTATTTCTCCAATGACAATTCTTTATTAATCTTTAATATCTTCAGCGGAAGCTCTCTGCTCCGCTCTACACTTCTTACCAACAAACAAATCCCCTTTAAATCTTCTCATCTTGCTGATATCTCAGTGACCTTGTTAATACTGAGCCTTTTGTTTAGGCTATTGATTCCGCCATATTTTCATTGGCTCCAGCAGATTCATCATTTATTAAATTCATGGCTACCCTAGTTTAAGGCGATCCACTCAATACTTGTCATACATTGACATCTCATTACTTGTTGTTCGTTGACATCACCCTATTGCCCAATTTGAAAGCAATCCAATATACCTTTTTGACCTAATATTGCCTCATCCTAAGGTGCTCATTAATTGTAACTCATAATCAAGCTCAGCATATTCAACCTATTCTGACGTAACATCTTAGGGCTTATAGTCCAGTCATATCAAAATTGTGACATTACCCCCTTGACTGGACAATAAGGCTCCTATTGCTTATACACTCAGAGGAACTTTGCATGCACTTGGTTAATGATCTGACCGCTCACAGAATCCTTGATGGTATAGGCGTTGGCACCTGTCTTCTCAATAACCTCAAATGGCTTAATCCAGATACTGGCCAATTTATGTTTCCGCCCAAACCAATGTTGTTCATGGAATAGAACCATGTCCTCATCTTTAAACTGGGCTAACCTGCTATGCCGTAACTGATTGGCAGCTTGAGTATTAAACTTTTTTTGGATAAACTGAAAGTTTTTCTTTTGTTTTTAATTTGATTAATGTGCTAGATAGGGTCGTCAAATATCATTGAGGATTTAATCCATTGGAATCTTCTACACAGGCATATAGCAGCACCGGAAGAGCAGGGTGTTGTCCATATAGTAATTGAAAGGGGCTCTCCCTGTGTTGGAATGATAGCTGATGTTATATACAAAGATGGCGGTGGACAGGAGGGAACTACAGTCTGAAGGTTAATCTGATACCAGTTTATGGAGTATGTTTACTAAAGTCCCATTGACCTGCTCAACCATTACATTGGACTTGGGTAATATGGGGTCATTAGAACCACACAGATGGCCGAAAGCTTGTTCATGTTTGGAAGGATGTGAGGAGTGAAGTTAGTTCCATTATTGGTAAGGAGGAACTGAGGGCAGCCATGTCACTGGATAATACATTCCATTAGAACTTGGCCAGTGTGACCACCCCCAAATCTCGTATTGCCCTTGCTTCAACCCACCTGGTCAAGTGGTCAATCGCCACCAGAACGTACTTTGACTGGTTATCTCTAGTTGGAAGAGGGCCAATGACATCAATGGAAACCGTATGCCAAGCAAAGTGCGGTTTAAATAAACGGTATGAGGTCTTCTGGTGGAATGGATTTTCCACTTGGCACTGATGGCAGCAGGAGATAGTTTCAAGCACGTCAAAATTCATGCTTTCCCAATAATTATGAGGGAATAATAATTCCAATGTCTTGCACACGCCACCATGTTTGACTGCCCTATTTGAACTCATAATAATGTTAGGCTGTGTCATGAGCATGGGAAGCTCACTATTGAATTGCTGATCCGCTTGTACAACTCACCAAACCACTGAAAGATATTGGCTTACATTTCATTCAACGCCTTTATGACTTGCAGAGGCTCATCGTTGTACTTTCTACAGAGCATCTTTTTAAACATTATTCGCTCAAATCTGCCATAACTGCAATTGTGGGCAATCTTGATAAGAAATCTGCATTCTGGTGTTTGGCTCCAGGTTGGTGGAGGATCTCAAAGTCGTAAGCCTGCAGTTTGAGGGCCCATCAGGATAGGCACCCTTCCGGCTCCTTGAGGTTCTGCAACCAGCATAAAAAAGCATGATCTGTTACGATCTTGTACTTTACTTAATGAAGATATACCCTAAATTTCTTATAAGTGTATACCACCGCTAAGAACTCTCGCTCAGTCACAGTATAACTACGATAATGGCAATTCAGGCTCTAACTGCAATATGAGACTGGATGCTCCTCTCCCTCATCATCTTTTTGGGATAGCATCACCTTAATGGTGGAAAGGGATGCATTTGTCTGGACAATAAATTCTTTATTGAAATTTGGGTAGTAGAGCACTGGCGCATTAATTAATGCCATCCAAAGTGTATCAAAAGAGTGTTGATGGAGTTTCATCCATTAAAACATGATATCCTTTTTTATTTAACTCAATTAGCGGTCCTCCAATATAACTGAAGTTAGTTGTGAAGCGGCGGTAGTAGCTGACCATCCCAAGAATACCTGAATGTCCCGCTTACTTTTCAGCATAGTCAACTTAGAGATAGCCTCCACCTTGTCTGGTTGAGGTTTCAACCCTGTTGCATCAACCACAAAGCTGAGGCACTCCATATAATCCTTAAAAAGTGACATTTTGGGGTTTGATCTTGATGTTGGCCTCAGCCAGCCGGCGGAATACCTCCTCCAAGTGATTAAGATGCTCAGAAAACGTATGGGAGAATACATTGATGTCGTCAAGATACATGAGGACACATGACAGCTTAAGATCACCAACATGATGTCCATTGCCCGTTGGAATGTATCCATGGCGTTACACAACCCTTGAGGGAATACAGGTCAGTTGAAAAAGCCCCTTGGATATAATTATGGCGCATTCCTCCTGTTTCGCCACAAGCAACTCAATTTGCCAATAAATGGAGATCAAATCCGTTGCAGAGAAGTAATAATATTCCCTAACCAATCCAAAGCATCATTGATCTGCGGCAAGGGATATGAGTCCTTCTTGGTAATACTATTGAGCTTCCAGTAATATATCCAGCGCAGTTGGTGCCATCCTTCTTTTTTACAATCAGAACAGGTGAAACCCACAGACTCTTTGATGGGTTGAGAATTCCTTGTTTGAGTAGCTTTTTGATCTCCTCAGTTACTGCTTCCTCAGCTGCCTTAGACTGGTGGATCAGCTGAGATCTGTTAGGGGGATGATCCCCAGTGTCCACTATATAGACCACTCCCCTCGCGCACACTAAATCATGATCGTTGATAGCAAAGACCTCCTTGTATTTTTAAAACAAGGCTTCCGCCTGATCTTTCTAGTCTTCTGATTACCTTATTAAATTTTCACACGGTACAACCGCCATTATGCTGAGCTGCGGTTCAATAAGCAGACCAAATTCATCCAGTGACCTAAACTCGTGAACCCAGAGGACCTCCTCAACTGTGATCAAATGTAAATATGCCACTATTTGGTGCCAGTAGATTCGCATTGGTCCATTCTAGAGATTCGCTACCAAGACCTTAATCTCCCCATGTCCCAGAAGTATAAAGCCTGGGGTCATGCAGGGATCAAGCTACAATTACTGATAGACCCAATGACCTCCCCATAAAGCCCAGCAGGCACTTCCACCTCTAAATTGTTTTTTATCATTACTTGATGTCCGTAGGGGATAGATATAGGGCTAGCAGTTCTAAGCTGTAGCTCTTGATATTTGTATATCTGCTGGGGAAGGGCCCAAGTATTGCTCTTTAATCAATAGTAACAAACTGGAATCACTTCATCACCATATTCAAGGTTAATATGACCCATGTGCACCAGATCCTTAAGCATTCTGCTGAAAGTAAAGTAGATTGGGATCCACTATCCCAAAATTTAAAAGGTCTCCGCCATCATATCAACAACATCCCCAAAGTGTCGCATAAAATTGGTTCTAATTAACAGGTCATAGTTATTGTTTGGTAGCACTATTGCTGGGGTTACAATGACAATAAACCCAAACTGCAAGGGTAGCAAACTGTATGCTCCTTTGGAGACCATGCTTTCTGAGCCTGCAGTCCCATACACCATACAATGGTCCATGTCAGGCTTTAGTGCCAACTTTACCACCACCTTTGTGGACACTATGTTAACTGGGGCACCCATATCAATTATAGCACGGACACTGGTTTTTGATATGACAATGTCACAGTATGTACACTCAGAGTAGGATGAATTCAATCTGTTTACACAGAACATTTAACAGGTCTCTTTTCCCCAGAAAGCTCATAATACCCTTCCTGACTTTAGGTTACTCTTCAACAATAGTGGCCACAGTGAGGGCAGCGTTTACACCTTTTAAGAGAGGTGCGTCAGCGGATGGATCCAGATAATCTGTAGAAAGTTGGTCAAACATCTGACAGGCATAAGGCTTTGGTTGCTCCTGGGGTCCTTCTTTTGTCATGTCCTTGATTTGTGCTCATGTCAGTACATTCGCCTCTCCAACTGGCTGCTGATATAGGAATGTGTCATTGTACTGAGTAACTTCCACTGAATGTACGGGTATAGGTTCATGTGGGACGTTTTGGGTCATAATAGTGGAGGTAGAGAGTCCCATCTCTACTCCGCTCTAACTTTTCCTGATTGTACTGGTCCTGCGGTAGGTATTGGACATGACAATTGGGGCAACCTTTTGCCGGGTACCCAGAGCGACCATACTCAAAACAATTGACCCCATAGGAACTGTATCCTTGATTGGTGTAAGATAGGACACACCAAGAGTTGGGCTGGGGTTGAGCGGTGTAAAAAAGGACCTACCCAATAGTTGAACTTCTGATGGCAACTCAGTTGGGAGTGAGGCACATAGTGATAATAAGGCTGGGAGTTACTAAATGGATGCTGAACAGGGTGGGATAATTCCCTTTAATAAGAAAGTCCAGCACCGGAGGTGGTAGGTTTCCACTCTATATTGGGTGGAGAGAAGGTAGCAGAAAGATGGCGTAAAATTTGAACGATTTTAGGCAAGGGTACGTCGTCCTATAGATACAGAGCCATGGCATTGTAAAGGTCAAGGTACGGCTTCACTGTGGAGAGCATTGCTATGCATATGTCAGATTCAGATAAAGTCCCTGCCCCAAGTAATATGTGAGCTTCCATTGTAAATTGATCAGCAAATGTGGTGAGGGTCTCATTATGCTGAAACCCAATGGTCAAGAATTCAGCCTTCTGCTGTGACATCTTCATGGTTCCTCCAAACAAATGCAGCATAATATCCTTCACTTCTTGATAGGTAATGGAACTTTTTAGAAGTTAGCAAGTAACTTGGTCAGCGCTTCCAATATCCAAGGTGGATATTAACAATATTGCTTCATGAAAATCTGAAGGTCTTTCTGTTGCAAACTCAAATTGCCTAAAGAAACCATAAATGTTCCTATCACAATCAAATGGAGGTAGCTTATCACTACAAATCTCTGGAAGATGCTCCTCCTTTCATTATAGCACAGCATCCAAGGCAAGCTTGAGTTCCACATATTCAACTGGTGCAGCGTGTCAGGAAGATTCCTTGTCAAAGCAAGCCTGATGCAACATGGCTGGTGACTGAGGACTTTTTAGCGTTTTTGTGATTAATCAATGAGCCCCCTGTATGGAGCACCACTGTTATAAATTTGGTGGAATCAGTGAGATACACCAAATGAGTTTTGCACAGGGTTAAGCACACTGTGCAATAAGACCAATGATATGATGATCACAGTCCTTGAAACAAAGTAATAAACTAATAAATAGGGAGCAATTGCCCCAAAGACACTCTTTATTTATTTAATATATCCAGAGGATCCTCGCTGTTCTGCCCAAACTAAAATACTAACAATCCTCCTATTCCAATCTACTAGTCTTTCTGATATCTCAGCAACATCAGTCAATACTGAGCACTCTGCTTAGAAATTTGTTCTGCCACATTCTCATTGGTTCCAGCAGAGTTTACTGTATATTAAATTCACAATTGCCTTAATTTGAGGTGATTCACTCTGTAAGGAGAGTGTCTATAACTCTCCTGTTCCCAGCGTGGCAGTGAGCGGTGCACCAGGCCAACGCCAGGGAACTAGCTGTTATGACCAAATTGATGAGAGCCCAGAAGAGGGTGCTGGAGCCATAACTGCTGAGGCATAATATTGCAAATATTATAAGACAAACACCAGTAAAAATGAATTGGTGCACATATCGATAGGGGATAAGCATCCTAGGTTGAAGGGAACCTGGGTGAACAAACAGTGCACGAGGGGAGAGCTGCAAGGTCCTTGCAAGGGCAAGGGTAATGGAATGCGAGACCTCCTCAAAGAGGCTCACACACAGGAGCGTTTGGAACATCATATAAAATTCAAAAGCATAAAATGGGGTAAAGGTTTATTTGGGAGTCAACCAACAAGAACTCATGGTAGGGGAAAACATATTTAAACTTGACCAGGGAAATAGGGTTAATGCTGCAGTGGGCCCAAGCACTGACTCACCAATAGGGCTATACTGCCATCAGAGTTGATGAAATAGGCCAAAACTGACTTCACTCAAGTGATTGATTGAAGTTGGATTCAACCTGAGCGAATTATTTTGAAAATTGAACAGGTTTTGAAACCCTGCTCCTTGACTAACCAAATTGAACTGTCCTTGTTCATTTGGTAAATTGTTCATTTTAATGCCTGGCTCGACGTCAAGGGCTGGGCACTCAGCACCCCACTAGGACCAACCTGGGCATATTTTGCCCTTACCCAGCGCTGGTCTAGGGTGGGCTTCAGGTCTGGGAGGCCCTGTAACTTCACCTTTTGGGCCTCCAAGCGCCTGGCCTTATCTTTGGGGTTGGTCCCCACTATAATGTCATGTTCACATGACATTACCCTCTCCTCTTGATGGGGCTCAACCCCCCTCCAGGGACTTGCGCCAGGGAAAAGTTCTTGTGGGCAGGGGCCAACTTCATAGTGGCGACGGTTGGTTTTGGTTGGGATCCAGCAGCCTGGGGAAAACGCTGGTGGAAGGCGTCAATCAGTTCTTTGGCATGCACACAGTCGCGCGCTGGAACCCAACTGTTTTCTGCAGCATCAAAGCCCTTCCAGGATACCAGGTACTTGAGTCTTCTTTTAAAATGGCGTGAGGCAACTATTTCTTCTAACTCCCACTCTGGCGCCCCATCCATGAGATAGGCCTCAGGAGTCTCTGGTGGGGGCCCTTGAACAACGTCAGTTTGCTCTCATGAAACACCGAGAAGATCTGGAATGAGGGGGGATATCTAGCTGGTATGAGGCATGGCCCACCTTTCTAACAACGCGGTAGGGCCAATCCTCTTTGGTACAAGCTTCTTACATGGCTGCTTGATTGGGATGTTACGAGCATCAAGCATCACAAGATCCCCTTCCTTGTATGCAGGACCCACTTGGCGCTTTCCATCAGCGTTCTCCTTATATACCTGCATATCCGCCTCCAAGCTTGTGGAAACCCCCTGGTGGACCTTCTTGATTGTCTTGGCAAAGTCCACCACCGCTTCAACCTTTGACCTACAGCTGGGCTCCATGTTAAAGGCAGGGGTAAAGCCATGGCTGGCGAAAAATGGGGAACAGCTGATTGAAGAGTGTAAGATATTGTTGTAGCTAAACTGAGCCATGGGAAGGTGAGAAGCCCAATCTGAATGATCTGCAGCAGTGTAACACCGCAGAAACTGTTCCAAGCACTGGTTCACTCACTCTGTCTGCCCATCTGATTGGGGATGATAGGCAGCTGAATGGCAAGGGTGAATCTGAAGAGTCTTACACAACACTTCCCAAAAGACAGAGGTAAACTGGGGTCCCCATTCACTAATAATTTCTTGGGGGATCCCATGAAGTGCAAACACATGAGTGATGAAGAGTCTAGCCATCTCAGCCGCAGTTATTGTCATTCTGCAAGGAATAAAGTGGGCGAACTTTGTAAAGTGGTCCACCACCACCATGATGGCATCATAACCATCAGAGACAGGTAATTCCACAATAAAATCTAGTGATAGGGAAGCCCAAGGCCCTTCAGCCTTTTGAACTGGTACCAATGACCCTGCTAAAGGTTGACGATTGGGTTTCATCTGGTTGCATACCAGGCACTCCTTACAATACTGCCCCATCTGAGCAGGCAAGCCCTTCCAATTTGTAAGTGCATCGTATCAACTCCAAGGTCTTTGCTTTTCCAAGATGACCAATAGTGTTTCCATCATAATGATTCTGGATAATTTCCAGGCCCAGTGGTCCAGCAGGAACCCATAGGCGTCCCTGGAACCACACCATTTCATCCTTTACATGATAGCCCCTGGATAGATCCTCTTGATTCAGGGCGCTCTTAGCGAGAACAACAGTATATTCAATTGATAGCAGCTGAGAGAGGACGACCTTTCTGAACATACCATATTCCTCCACATTTTCCAGATGTGCAAGCACTGGCCCGTTAGCCAGGGGAGAGGGAAGCAATGATAGAATTTTACTTGGAGGGATCATAACCTGGGTGTTGTGCACCTCTACCTCCTTGGGGTCAGAGGCTAAAGCAGGGTTGCGGCTCAAAGCATCCGCCAAACCATTATCTTTGCCCTTGGTGAACTCATATGTGAATGCGAATTGGGCAAGGGTCTCATGCCAATGGGTCTGCCGTGGGGTTAGGACATGGGGCGCGTGGTAGTATAGCAAGGCACGGTGGTCTGTATGTATGCAAAATGGTTGGGTAGAGCCATGCAAGTGGTGACGCCAATAAGTCAGTGCCTCCACCACTGCTTGTAACTTCTTGTTGTAAACGGCGTAATTCAACTCTGGCAAAGACATCTTCCAAGAAAAATATCCCACTGGATCTTCTATCCAATCTTCGCCTACTTGTAACAAGGCGGCTGCTATGGCGAAGTTGGAGGAATCATTTGACACAATATACTCCTTGAAAGGATCAACATGGCGAAGAACAGTCGTGGATAACAGGGTGCACTTCACTGCTTGGAAAGCATCCTCCAAAAATGGGGGAACATTGAAGCACCTTGGCACCGCTAGCCTTGTATAGGGGAGCTGCCACATCAGACAGATTGGGAGTGAACTTCTTGAGGAACGTGCACGTCCTCAAAAAGCTCCTTAATTCCTTAACTGAGGTGGGGGTAGGCCACTCATGAATCGCCTTCTCCTTGTCTGGAGTTATCATGTGTCCTTGATCAAACACGACGTTGCCCAGAAACGTGACCTGGGACTTAAACAACTCGCACTTAGATATTGTCAACATAAGGCTGGCTGCCTTTAACCGCTCCACCACCTGCCAAAGGTGAACTGCATGGGACTCCTGATTAGGGGAAAACACCAGGATATCATCCATGTAGGCAACCGCGCTTACCCCTAACAGGTCCCCCACCGCTGCATCAATGCGGCGTTGAAAGATAGCAGGGGCATTCTTAAGCCCAAAGGGCATGACCCAAAACCAGAAGATCCCTTTTCTGGTACGGAATGCAGTCAATCACTCTTATCCCTTTTTAATCCAGATCTGATTGAACGCGTTGAGGCAATCCAACTTGGAGAATACCTTCGCCTTCTCCACATAGCGTGCAATCTGCAAATCCAAAGGGATGGGATGGAGGTCTGGTACAGTAACGTTGTTAAGGTTACCATAGTCTACACAAGGGTGTAAGGTACCATCAGACTTCTCCACGAAGAGTAAGGGGGAGCATAAAGGGGAGGTACGCTGAAAATTGCACCTTTGGCCAACTGTTCCTTCACCCACACATCCAAGGCCTCTTCCTCCCAAACAGTTAATGGGTAAATGGGGGAAGATATGTGCACCAGATCCACTGTGAGCTTAAAGTCACAATCAAACTCAGAGTGCTCAGGGAGTGCGTTGGTGGATGCTGCATCAAAAGAGGATTCCCAACCCTTCAAACAGGAAGGTAAGGAAAATCCTGCGGAGGGGGAATCTTCAGCAAAGGAGCAAGATAGGGGTGGGAACATTGGGCCAATGAGGTAATGGGCCCTGGATGTTATCCTCCAACAAGGGAACAATCAACTGGTGACCATTAATTAAAGACAAAGATAGCGTGTTTTCTTTCAAATTAGTGCGGACATCAAACTTTCGCCACCACTCAACCCCCAAAATAATGGGGAACAAGAGGTGCTTAGTAGCTTGGAAATGATTAGACAGAAGATAGGTGCCCACCTGGTAGTCCTCCATCCCTATGATGTTCACCATAGGGATACCTTGAGAAGCTCCACCTCTAGCCATGCCACCTGGTGAGTAACTCAACTCAAGGTAGTCAGCCAGATCTTGGTCAATAAAATTATTGGTGGCACCAGTATCCACTAAAATGGTTGTGGTAAACTTCCCCAAAGAGGATGTAAAGGTAGCAGTCAAGAGGAAGTATCCTGAGTGGGATTTATTCAAAGAAGAAAACGCCTCCAGTTTACCTAAATTTTCTTCTGGCTTGAGCAATCAATAAGGGTAGGTCTGGAAATCAAAAAAGGGGGAGGGATATTTGGCCACTCTTACTACTGAGGCCACATACCCCTCCATGCCTTCTGCAGGTGCATAAATGTTTTCATATAATAGGCGCAGCTCTTTTTCAACTTCCTGTGTGCTGCAAATCATGGAAGAGGTCAAACAAGGATTTTCTGGTGTGATTTCATACATAGGAATGGGTTCAAGATCAGAACCATGAGAGGGAACAATTGGTTCAGAGGTATATCTCAAGTTTTCATTATAAAACGCAATTTTAGATGCAAATGACATTGTCCCTTGAACCATGATGGAATGGCTGACAATATCTATGGCCAACACCCCCATGCCCATCTTTGCTGATTCTGATGACATTGGCTGAATGCGGGGGTGAAAGAAAATTCATTTATTTAAATTGACATTAAGAAATTTGGTGGAATGCTGGGGAATCACGACCTTTGGACCTCAAAGTGTCCAAAACCACCAGGTATGAACATGAAGGGTGGATACTTTCCAGTTGAAGACAACCAAAATAACGCTGAGTTGCTCCAACCTTTGGAAAAAAGAGGAAACAGCGGTGCAGCTAATGACAGCCAGAGCCCACAGCTGATGGCCACTGTTTCCACCTCAGAAAAGTTCCACACGAAAAAGTTCAGGCACATAAAAAAATATGGTTGGTCAACTAATGTAAGGTGAGTGTCTATAACTCTCCTGTTCCCAGCGTGGCAGTGCGCAGTGCACCAGGCCAATGCCAGAGAACTAGCCATTATGGCCAAAGTGATGAGAGCCTAGCAGAGGGCGCTGGAGCCATAACCGCTGAGGCATAATATTGCAAATATTATAAGACAAACACCAGTAAAAATGAATTGGTGCACATATTGATAGGGGACAAGCATCCCAGGTTGGAGGGAACCTGGGCAAACAAACAGTGCATGAGGGGAGAGCTGCAAGGTCCTTGCAAAGGCAAGGGTAATGGAATGCGAGACCTCCTCAAAGAGGTTCACACACAGGAGCGTTTGGAACATCATATAAAATTCAAAAGCATAAAATGGGGTAAAGGTTTATTTGGGAGTCAACCAACAAGAACTCATGGTAGGGAAAACATATTTAAATTTGACCAGGGAAATAGGGTAATGCTGCAGCGGGCCCAAGCACTGACTCACCAATAGGGCTATACTGCCATCAGAGTTGATGAAATAGGCCAAAACTGACTTCACTCAAGTGATTGATTGAAGTTGGATTCAATCTGAGCGAATTATTTTGAAAATTGAACAGGTTTTGAAACCCCGCTCCTTGACTAACCAAATTAAACTGTCCTTATTCATTTGGTAAATTGTTCATTTTAATGCCTGGCTTGACGTCAAGGGCTGGGCACTCAGCACCCCACTAGGACCAACCTAGGCATATTTTGCCCTTACCCAGCGCTGGTCTAGGGTGTGCTTCAGGTCTGGGAGGCCCTGTAACTTCACCTTTTGGGCCTCCAAGTGCCCAGCCTTATCTTTAGGGTTGGTCCCCACTATTATGTCATGTTCACATGACACACTCACTATCTGTTGTACATTGACATTTCATTATTTGACTTTTGTCAACATTACTTTATTGACTGATTCAGAGGCAATCTAAATTTTACTTTTCAACCCAATATTGCCTCATCCTAAGGCGCTTAAATAAATTGTAGCTCAGTATCATAAGCAGATTCTACCCATTTCACCATAATGACTTAGGGCTTATTGTCCATTCATATTAGAATCAAAACAGGGATCAAGCTAGGGAACCTTTCTGACCTGAAGAATACCCTGGACCAACGCTGGTGCTAAAATTTGAGGATTGCTTGCTTGATTAATATGATCCTGCACGCTTAATTAGGTTGAAGTTTGGCTGAATAGTCCTCAATTTTGCCTGTGGATTAAGAATTTTTACCGTTCAGAAACTCACTAGGTATTCAAATAACCCCAACTCTTCTGGTTAATATTGGGCTCAATTTTCCCTTTGTAATCAGATACTTCTTCTGATGCAGGCAAAGTTACAAGTTGTGGATTCTGAGATTTCAGCTTATCAATACTCTCAAAAGAGACTGTAGAAAAAAACCAGTAAAGATTAAATAAAATAGATCTTTATTTAGACTATATTATTTGATGATTATTCATTAGGCCAGGTGCCAGTATTTATAACTCTAAGGCACCTCCTGGCCACATCTGAGCACGCAATTTCAACAGATTATTTTCCATCTCAGTTCAGCCCTTGAACTGATATGACTATGACCTATTGCTAGGTTTATTAATGGCAAAATTATTTTATATTCAGGAGGATTTCAGGGATAAAAATCGCAATAATAACATGCAAAATTGTCCAAGGATCCTCTCAATTTGAGTTTTGTCATACTGCTGACAAAATAAATCTTCTGTGAAATTTTGGCATCGATTGAAGAAAATGAGGCATCCCTAATTGGAATGTTGTCAGGCCTCAATCAATAGCACTAGGTACTCCCATTTGGGCAGTCCATTTTCAAGTGCTATCATGCTGATTATGGGGATTAAAATAAAAATTTTGCCCTAGGGCAGGAAATTTATTATGTTACATTTGTTTATTAGTCCATGGAATTTTTAGCCGTTATCTTTGGGTCAATTCTAAACTATTTTTGTGCTGAATATTTGATATTGTTACCAATTAGTCTGAACCAATTACCAGGTTTTGTTGCAGTGATAATTGGCCAGAATGTGCGAGTTTATTTGACCAAGCTTTTGATAGAATAGATTGAATAGATGTTGAGATAATTGGCCCAAGCCATGTAATTGCAATAGGCTTTAAGTTAAGAATTAAAGTATTAGCTCAATTATTGAGAGGATAATTGGCCTGATCTGTTGGTTGTCAAAGGGTTTATTTTTGGGTCAACCACCAGAATCTGACAGCTGGGTAAAGGCAAAATATGCCCAAGTTGGTTCTAAGGGTGGGCGTGATGGTCATGGGAGCATTATATTCTCAGCTCTGTGGTGCACCAGTTATTTTTGATTTACAATGAAATGTTACATTTGCTTGAAAAAGGGGCTTCAAGTTTTGTTCAGTTTACCATATTTACAACTCTGAAAAAATCCATTTGCAGCCAATCACCCAAGTGTGAGCTTACTCAAGCTATAATACCACAAAATATACTAGTATGCGTTTATTAGTTGGGTTGGGTGAAGTGCCTCACCTGACGGGAAATACCCCAATTAAATTTAGTATTATAAGAACAACCTTCTTTATTGGTCAACTCAGTTTCAATAAAAGCTAGGTTTGTTTTAACTTACCATAGGTCCCTTGATCAGACCTCTTTGCAGGCTTCCTAGAGGTGGTCTCTAATGGTATAGGTCATTTTATCTTTTCTATATTAACTATGGATCCTGTGTCCTTTCTGGGAAAGCCTGGACCCTCCAAATCAAGGTACCTAAGAACCCCAATATGGATCTGCATTCAGTTATGGTTTCCCCCTGAAGTCTAACCAAGTATTCAAGTTTAATAGATATTCAGTTATTCACACAATTTTTACAGCCTTTTCCTGGATCCCCTGGGTACTGGCACCTTATGGAGTGCCCTCTTTCCTTTACTGTTAGAAGCTTTTTCCCTGGTCATGTAGCTATACATTCTGCATCACATCTCAGGTTATGAGAGATTTACAAAAAATCTTGATAAGCATGGTCACTATCTAGTAAAGGTTAATCTACTGGGGCTTACTAAAGGCTTTGGAACACTTTTTGGAAGTCAGGCCAAAAGGGTCATAATCTAATCAGTGATGGATGCTTTTTGAGGTTTAAATAATGGAAGTGTTATTTCAATATGAACATGATTTCAGAGTAAGTTCATTGGTGATAATGCCACTTATGTTGAGGTGCCAACCAAAGAGTTGAGCACCAAACTTATCTGTATAACCTTTAATATTTTAAATTAAGGCCAATTATAGACTTTTATACTATTATATATGTACTTCTAGTGAAGATTTGATGGGATTAGTTGCCCTTATCTACTTTCTCAAGGAACCAGTAAGAGGATACCTGAATGGGGTTGATACCGCTTGTAAAGTGACTTATCTGGCTAGTTGTCTCCATACAACTAGCAATTGCCTTTATCCTTACAGATCAAACACTGTGCAGCAAACTTACCAAAAAGTTTTGATAGTAATAGTTACCTATACTGGTTCCTTACCTTACCCCACTCAATCTAGATCACAGTAAAGGTAGATATTAGCTGCATCTCAAGCTTCTAGCATTGGACATGGATTATAATTTATACCACAAACTGGGTTGGAGGCTCAGTGTGTTAACAGAAGTTTGGGCTAGCTTTTAGATCAGTTATGGCGCAAAGGTTCACCCAGCCTAAGGTTTACCCAGCCTAAAAAGCTACATGCAAGCCTATATCCCCATAAAGTTTTAGAACTAAATCATCACCTTGGTAGTTATCCAACCATCCCAGGATCATAGCTGGATAGAAAGCATGCCCCTATCCCAATGCTGCCATCACAGTTAGGCTTTAAAATCTATATGCTACCTTTGCTTTGAGTAAAAAACTATAGTCCAACCAATTAATTTGCCAGCCCCACCAATCCAAGGGTATAATAAGGCTAACCTATAAGTTTGGGCCAACGAGGGTTTAACTGGGACAAGGGTATTACCAAGCAATTGGGGATGGACAGGTTAATCAACCTTAAACCTGGTAGGCCAAACTCCACCTGCTATTGGTTTTCCACTCAGCCATATCAACGACCATAGGGGCATCCATTTTGGGCTATAGGGGGTTTAAGCTATTGAGTGTCTTTGACCCAATAGAAGCCCTAGGCCTGGCACTTGGTGGTAAAGGGGGTGCCAGTTAAACAAGCTCAATCCCCAAAGGGGAGTTGGGCTCTCAACTAGACCATAGGACATCATGTTTCCACGTTCCAACTAATCTTGTGAATGTGAGATGAACCATGATACTCAAATGTAAAGGCTGACTACATCACCTCCACCAAACTCAAGTCACCAGCTATCAGCAGTGCTTATCAACTCACCTGGGTACCATCAAGTTTGAAATCTCCCTATACCTTCCAGGGCCATCCTCTCTGGCCAGGATAGCTGATTATGATCTTTAAAGGTTGGGGTGATAAGATCACACTTGGACCTCAGTTCAATTAAAGTTGATATTCCCTTTACTATACTCCCTTCCCGTTTTAAGTAGGTAGTACCGGTAACCTTCATTTCATGGAAAGGGTAACTTTTATACCCCACTTTGGTTTAGATTCGATGGTTGGAATAACTTCAAAGGTGGTAACTATCAATTTGTGGGGGTGGCAAGGGGCAACCGTTTCTACGGATCACACCCCACCTCTATGCATATCAACACCTGGTGCTGATTAGGGTATTGCTGAATTTCATGTCCAAAGGGTGCAGGTTGATTAGGTCCCAAACTTTTGGGCTCCATACCCTCCCACAATTATGCTTCTAAATTTTGGTTGAGCTTACCCAGCTTCCCACCTTTTAAAGCTGAGCCCTCTACAGCCCAAGTTGACTCTAAGAGAAGTTTCATTGTGAGTTAGGTATATTTACCGCATGCCATGCCCCAATGGAGGCTTAAGGTTGCATTGGAGGTTGGCTTTAATACCAGCCCATTTTGATTGTTGATGGATCCCCTTGTCTGGCTCAGTAATTCTGATGGCCATCAGCGGTAAAGCTTCCAACGGCGAGTTAGCTCGCCTGGTACCCACGGTTATGGAAGCTAACGCCACCACAAAGATTAACAGCAATTCCGCCTAGCACTTGATTGCTTCCAAGTCAAGCCCAATACCTCACTTATCAGTTGCGCCACCCAGTTTGATGGAGATCGGTTGGGAGGGGGTAAAGCGAACGGTTTAGGTTGGCGTAAGTTTAATTGTAACCCAAACTTCGACCAACCCTACAGCGCAAATTTATATGCCGTGGCAAGTTGTCCAAGGCCACCCAAGCCGCTACCGCCTAAATACGAAGCGTGGCCTTACTATGTAGGGCGCTAGTTAAAGATGATCTCCTCGTTCCTGCGTTTGGGGGCAAAGGTCCCCGGCTTAGCCAAGGCGGCCTCGTGGTTATTGAGCTCGGGTGGGATACGGGAGCGGGTGGACTTGAGCAGCATCTGGCGAAGGTCGTAGAAGACCTCGGAATCGTACGCGCCGAGGAACGTGATCGCGGTGCCGGACTTGCCCGCGCGCCCGGTACGCCCGATACGGTGGGTGTAGTCTAACGCTTAGCCAACCCTAAAGCACGTACCTTCGATGGACTTGGCCATGTCAAAGTTGAGAACCAACGAGACATCCTTAACGTCGATACCGCGGCCCGCCACGTCGGTAGCCACCAGCACATCGGCGGTCCCGGACTTGAGCTGGGCCAGGGCGCTCTCGCTTTTGAGGTTAGCTAGCCGCAGCAGGTTACCGTTGCTCCTGGTTCTTCCCCCCGTGCAGCGTGACGGAGCGATACTGAAGGTAAGGGGGAGAGGAGAAGGCTTACCCCGGCCTTGGTGAGGTCAGTCGCGATACGATCGCACGATTTCTTTTGGTTGACAAAGATGATGATGGGCGGCTCGAAGCCCTGCTCGAGGACCTCCAGCATGCGGGCCCTAGGAGTTTAGCTTGGCGGAGGTCGCTTGCCTTTTGCGGCCCTCGTCGGTGATCATCTCCACCACCTGTTCGACGGACTCGACGGCCTGGCCGAGGTTGCCGATGAAGACGGTCGCGGGGTTGCGGAGGTAGCGCTTCGCCAGGCGCTCAACCGCGGGCGGCATCGTGGCACTGAACATGATCGTCTGCCGGAACTTCTGGCCGGCCGCCGATTCCACCACAAAGTCAGGGACGCTCGGCTCGGTGCAGACGTTGGAGACGGGCAAGGCGTCGAGGATGAAGTTGACGTCCAGCTCAAACCCCATGTCGATCATACGGTCGGCCTAAAGCGTGGTCAGCCGCCAGCCCCAACCTACCTCATCCATCACGACGTAGGTGCACTGGGTCAGGACGATGATGCGCCGCTCAAGGCAATCCTTCAGCCGCCCCGGGGCAGCGATCACAATCTCCGCCCCGTCGCGCAGGTTGAAGGCCTGGTCGGTGATGGAGTGGCCGCCGATGATGGAGACGCACTTGTAGCCCATCGGCTGGGCAAACTTGTTGGTCTCCTGCTCGATCTGCAACGCCAGCTCGCGCGTGGGCGCCAGGATGATGGCGTAGGGGCCGAGCGCCTGCAGCTCGGGGTTGTCGCGCAACGGGGGGCGCGTGGAGATGTAGACCAGCATGGGGATGACGAAGGAGGCGGTTTTACCCGACCCGGTCTCGGCGACCCCGATGATATCCCGGTTCTGCAGGCCGATGGGGATGGTCTGACGCTGGATGGGGGTGGGCTCCCGGTAGCCCACCTCGTCGATGACTTTGAGGATGCGGGGTGGTAGCCCCGACTCCTTCCAGGAACGCAGCGGGAAGGGTATGCTGCCGCCCTTGGTGGAGATGTTGAAGTCCTCCTTGAAGATCCGCCAGTCGCGATCCCGCATCTGATCCAGTGGCTTTTCCGACCAGTGGCGGTCGTCGTACTGCCCCTTGACCTCCTTGGATTTTGCAATTCGGGTCAGCTCGTTGGCGCGGGACTTCTCCAACTCGTTCCGCCTCGCCTCCAAGAGCCGGTCGTAGAAGCGGGTCTTCTCTCGGAGCTGTTCTTTGTCGTCGAAACCGCCAAAGTGGCCACGTCCAAACATCTGGGCTTGATGGCGTTGGGAATAGAGGGGGTTGTGGTCCTGGGAGGTGTCCTCCGTGGTGTCCCAGTCGAATACAAACTTGCGTTCGTTCATCTTGCGGATCTTGCGCTTGTTTGCTTGGCCGCCGCCCATGTACCTCTCCCTGATAACCTCGAGTTCCTTTTGTTGGGCCTTCTCGTCGAAGGGGTCTTTGTGCAAAGCCTCCTTGTTTCTGTCGGCATCCTTACGCCCACGATCTCTATCCCGATCTCGGTTCCGCTCCCTTTCCCGATCCCGGTCACGCCCGTGACGATCCCGTTCGCGATCATGGCTGCGACGGCTATCATCTTCACGAAAGGTGAGTTGGTTCATCAAACATTACCGGTTGCTCGGTAGAGCTCTCGGCTCCTTTTAGCCTCCTGGTCTCTACTTTTTCGAACCGCCTCAACTTCCTCCTGGCGCTTTTTGAGCGCGAGGGCCGCTCTCTCCTCCTTGGTCAGGAACTTTGGCTACCGAGGGTCACTCTAAAAAATCAGCCCCCGTACCCTCGCAGCGAACTCCTCCGCCTCCTTCTTCTTCAACAAGTCTTCGATAGACAGGGGTACCCGCTTTGACGCTTTGGCTTCCTCGGCGGCCATCCCAATAAACCGACCCTAGATCTCTGCAGGTGGGCGGATAAAGTTTTATCACTTAAATAAAACGAAGTCAGCCAAAACCGATATCGCTTAAATCCAAACCATCCGCTTAAACACGCAAAGGTAATAGATACAACACCTACTTAAACCCTTTGAAATGATATCCACCTACTTAAACCCTTTGAAATGATATCCACCTACGGCACCCAAACTAAATAAAAAAATTGCCCACTCGCTGTGCCCCAACCCTAAAATGTGAAGCGAGGGGTCGGATGCTTCTTAGAGCGTATAATCTAATCGACAACAAGTTGCAAATATCCTAGTGTCCAAACTTTTAAACCGACCGGTCCAAAATTTTCCATAGTAAACCCGCGGATCAACGCCTAACCCCCGCGTACCCCAAAGTCCGTTCACCTACCTTCAGCTAGAACCTTTTAAACTCTAAAACAGTACAAGCTTATTCACTAGAACCACGGCTCGGTTTCACCTAAAAGTTACCGACAAAAAGTGTCAATAGCCTACTAGGTGCTAAAGAATGGTTCGATTCTACCGTTTAGCGGCCTGTAGGCAATAAGGCCTTAGAGCGTGACGGAGCCGAAGCATAAGCTCGGTATCAACGAACGTGGGCTTAAGATTCGCCCGTTCATCAGTCAACCTCACCCGCCAAAAAAATATTGAAGGTCCAAGTCCTACCGTTACACCCTTTCTAAAGGTTACCGCCCAACGCCACCGATTTCCGAAACCATATCGGCGGATAGGAGCTGACCGTCAATAAAGCTAAGGGCGACCAACGGCGATTACGATTTATCCACCAACGGGAACCCAAAAGCAAACCCTTTAAAATTATACCCAGGTAAAAATTACAAGCCGGTTGGCGTACATCCCACGATACAGAACCATACTTGAAAAGGGGTACATATTCCAAAATCCCGGTAAAGTATTACCTAAAATCGATGGAGCTATAAAGCGGGGTTTACACGTAACTTGGTTGTAGGTTGAACTTTTAGATTTCAACCTTGACCCTATAGAAGATTTGTAAAGATGTTTGAAGAGGACAAATAAATCTTAGACTACTCACATCACCCACCAAACCGACTTAAATTGTTGGCGGGCCGTTCGCTACCGAGACCAAAATTAATTCTAACCTTCGCCACCCCCAGCTAGTAAAATCCTACCTATAGAATTCCTCTACCCAATGATTTCAGGTAAAAGGCTTCCCACGCTTTATTAAAGAGATTTATTATAAATTTTTAATTCGGTTTAATTCAAAACTCTACGCTAACCTTCCAACCCCTTTACCCACAAACTTTAAACCCAAATTAAACTTAGCCACCCCCAGTAAAAAATATACCAACTCGTTGACCCACTAGCTTACTACCCGCGTTTTGCAACATCTAAGGCTACCCTATACCTTATACTACTTATCCATCAATCTAAGGTAATAGTAAAAACTGATCCTTTACATAAAGAGGCCCCAAAGTTATTCTAAGTCTACGACCCTATAGCATCACTAAAATCTATTAAACAGTATATAGGGAAACAATCTACACTTTATATAATTGAGGGCTTGGTTGTAAACTACACCTGTATACATCTCTCACGTGCTCAGGTAACCAAACTTTTATAAAGCTCCGTACAGAGCAGAGTGCATGAGATAGCCCATATGAAAACCAACCATCTCTTAACTTAAATCTATGCAGTTTTAAGTGGTTGCCCCTGATAATTATAGCTGGTTATAGCAAAGCATACCTTAAGGGAAACTAAAGTTTAGTAAACTTGCAAAGGATACTATGGCATTATTTATTGAAAAGCATAGTATAGTTACCAATACCCGTTGAACACTTTCAGGCACATAACTTGTAAAGTAAGTTAACTGGGATTCTATTATGGGTACTAAAGCACCCACCATATTGCCAAAGTCAACAAGGCACTAACATTATGATGATTTTAAAATCTAATTTACCTAAATTAGTAGGTTGTACCAATTGAGGAACATTGTCCCAACCCCAAATTTTAGGCTCAGGACCCATAGCATCTTTGTCCAGTTTTCCCCCATCTGCATTTCAATGCTGGCATTATCTTTTGGCATTTGATGGGGAGAAGTTTATCTACCTAGTGATGCCTCAGTCTTGCCGTTCAACCCCAATGGAGATTATTATCTACACATTTTCCAAGTGGTTGTCCAGAAGTCTTGGTTCACCCAGGCATCAAAGATAGAGCCCTTTAGAGGTGGCACCTGATACTTTTATACATCATTAGTTGCCAAGGGGTCAAATCTTGAAGCATTGTTGTTATATGTAAGTCTCAGGGAGTGTCCTTTGGCTCTTGATTGAGCTATCTTTCCATTCCCAAATAAGAAGACACTGAAGAGGATGGTGGTATCCCTCATCACCCAGGGTGATCTCACCCACATAGTTGACAAGTGATGGGTGACAGCCCATCCGCTTCAGATCCCACCCCCAATTCCCTCACTCACCTCAGCAGAACTGTTGTGGGGAATTAGTAAAATCTGTGCCAAGATCATCAAACTGAAATTGGTCTGACCTAATTCAGGTGGCAATTGGGCTGATGGCCAAAATTCAAATGGCTGTAAAAGTATGAAGAATGAGATATCAGCTGGATCACCTGATGGTTCCAATTTGACCCCTAAATCAGTAAAACAAATATCTGGTGTCATTGATGAGAGTTTGAAGTCCTCTGATAGTAATTCAGGCATCATGCCCAATGGGATACTATTGACTGAACAAATGGTTAAATGACTGAGCGCAGGTGGGTTGGCCATCCCAAACCCATTCCC
Organism: Massospora cicadina; assembly: GCA_022478985.1. NCBI lineage: Eukaryota > Fungi > Entomophthoromycota > Entomophthoromycetes > Entomophthorales > Entomophthoraceae > Massospora > Massospora cicadina. Next base: position 211,518 of record JAKSZP010011854.1, read on the forward strand.
AACCAAATGGTCCCATCCCTATATAGGATAGCCTTGGGGGATTCCTGTCGCTTGTTGGGACAAATACCATCATGCTAACTGTCAGAAACATAATTGACCCCTGGTCCAGATATTTGAGGTTGAACTGACAGAGACTCAGCCTACTGCCAAATTTTGTGATGTCAGTTCCCAAAGAATAAACCCCCCACTATCAACCAATTTGCTGGCTAGGCCAAATTTGTGGATCCTGACCACACCTTATCACTACCCAATCAACCAATATTTAATCAGTTACAAGGCACTGAGAAGATTATTAGTTGATTTTCTTACTTTATTTCCCAAATAAAAGATTTTAAAAAACCCCAAATTTTTATCTCCTTGCTTTCAACCACATTCTATATGACATTTCCCTGGTGGTCCACCGCTCCACACTCTGGATAGGCCTTACCAATTCTCTTGGTTACCATGGCTCTCACCATTACCAATTGGACTCAACAAGTCTGAAATTTTTGGCTCTATAACCCTGTTCTCATGACCCTACAGCAGCAATATACAGGGATCTTATGGCCCTATGTCCACCAACTACAAGAGAAAATGTGCCTCTCTACCACCCCCGACAAAATGGTTAACAACCAAGAATCTTGCAGAAACTATCCCATTAGTTTCCACCCCTGTTACCAAAGCCCCTGGTTCTGAAGTCTATTCAATGTGGCTTGCCATCGGGATACTCCTAAGCCTGACATTCTGCCACCATTTTGTAGTATCCTATTTCCTGACTCCATATCAAGTCATACAGTCAGCAATGCCTCTGGCATTCTGGCTTGCTTTTTGGGTGTTCATGAATCCTGACTGGCAGGCCAGTCTAAACTTCTTCTGCCGTTTCCATGACATTATAGCACTAAATGAACTAAAGAACAATGCATTTGCTCATTGCAATGCTCCTCTTTTAGATTGCCACCTAGATTACCCAATACTATAACTATCATGGCCACCACCTTTACACCAACCTGAATGCGGGGTGGGGACTTTACATAGGTTCTCTATCTAGAGTTAAGGCTGTAAGTTTAGTCAAAGAATATGCAGATCACTTGTACAGTAAGACTTCATTCATCTTGGGTTTATTCAATATAGGCTGAACTGGGGATGGACATTACAAATTACTTAGAGAGCTAAAAACCCAACAATAAACTGAAATGATCAAGTGGACCATTTTGAGACAAAATGTGTACAAAGATACACTCAACCAGGTGGGAAAGCAGCTAACCGCTTATCTGACCATGGTGGAAGGGGAGGTGGATTGGGGTCTTGAACTTGGTAGTGTCTTCATCATCCCAGAGCATAGTATAGGTAAGGTGGAGAGCAAGGGCATAGGGGCATTGGCATTATGTGGTTCTATATACCTGATAAGTGGATTCTCATAAAAATTGCCAGTTACAATAAGGCTTCTAAAATAATTTGGGAAAGGTTTCTTCATTCTGAATGTGGGCATTGGGGAGTTTGGTTAAAGTGGTAATATTGATGCGGGTAACCTTATAGTTAAGATTCTGAACTATTACTGTAATGTTCTGGATAGCGTTATTTATAGAAAACAGCAAGTTTAAGGCTCGCTGGTTCTTATAACAGCCACATTTCCACAAAAGCACTTGAAACTCAAAAAGATTACTATTTGAATAAAAGTAAAGGTTGAGTTTTTAAGGAGATTTTTATTGGGCACAGGATAAGAAACATAAAGTGAGTCTTCTCAATACTACCACTCAGTATATAAACTATATTGAGTACTGAGGGTCAAAAAGATTCAATGCTAATGTTTAAAAAGATTAGTAACGTCCAAATTTGGGAATATGGAAATTTGACCTATTGGAGCTCAGTAAATTCAGTTCACTTTAGTGAGAGGATTGAGAGGAAGTTATTTTTAGGCAGACTGTACCCATGGGGTAATGATTTGATATATATCAACCAATTACCATTAGATAAAATAATTGCACCTTGGGCCCCCACCAAGCCTATAAAAGGGGATCCCCACTTAGGTGTTTGGATGGAACTAGACGTGTCCAGGGTAGGACCCTCAAATAGATGCCCTGGATTCCACCTCATGGATGGAGCAATCTAACTGCCCAACCTTGTGCTAATTGCACATGTGGTATTTGTAAAAGTGTTACCCTAATTTGTGGGGTTCCACTGAAATTAGCCAAAGTCTTTTGGACAATATTGTCTTTATTTTCATCTTAAGTGTTATTATTATGAGATTGGACTTTTAATTGGCCAATGGTATTGGTAAATCTGGACTATTATTACCCAAGGCATTCTTTTGCTGAAGTCAAGATGGAAATTGTCTGACATTGTTGGCTGCTTTAAATAATTTAATAACGTCATGAAGCCCAGAGGTACAATGGTTGAGGGGATATTGGGAGGAGGTTTACCCCTGTAAGCATCATCATTGACTTGGCAACAACTTTGTGGAGGGGATGACATTTTGGGCATGGCAGTTGCTTCAACAACCATCTGGTGGTCACTTTGAAATGGAACAGCTTTTGTTTGGGGGCATAGAATTGATGGGGGAACTGAGCGTTATTATCCAAATTAAAGAAACAAAAAGGTGGAGATTGGATGGTCTAACAAAATTTTCCCAGTTCATTAAACCTCACCCAATAAGCCCTATGGATTCTGGTTGTGTTGGATGGGGCATCTGCATAAGACTGAGGCTGAGCTGGCAAATAGGAGAAGGCTTGGTATCCACCATAATGTAAGCTACTTCCTGATTGGCTGGGGTAGTTGCAGTTCTAGGGTGAGGTGTAGCTGCTTAGCTGGCTTAAGAACTGCTGCAGAAGTAGGTTTTGGGGGAGGGGGCAGGATCTACCCCAGACAGAAAACATCATAATATGAGAGGCAAATTGGGTGCTAGTAGAGGTGGGCTCAGGTTCAGTGAGAGCTGCAGTAGAGTTCATTTGCTTTTTGAGTGATCCAACTCAAAACAGGATGCACAGATCATCTGCCAGCCCTCAACTTGGGCCCAGAATGGATGGTTGGGGCAGAAGGGACAATGAAGCGATGGGAAATCAACAAAGTATTTTTGTTAGACCTAGGGCATATTGTGGCAAATTCCCAAGGCCCTTGTCAGAAAATTGCTCTACCGGAACAGTGGGCTCTGCTAGTGTGCCAGTCCAACCAGTATGTAAACTAATTGACCCTTGCTGTTTCACCTTCATAGACATACCAACTCCCTACAAGTCCATGTCCAGCCCATCAAAACAGCAGACCAACGACTTCACCTTGCCCCATGGTCCATCTTGGGTGTGCCCTGGTGAGTCCATCCCCCATCCTGAGCAGCCATGGCACTCCCACTCTGCACAACCTTCATGACCAATTGCCAACCTATCTTGGGTGTGCCCCAGTGAGTCCATCCCCCATCCTAGGCAGCTATGGCACTCCTGCGCTGCCCACCCTCAAGGCTGATGGCCAGCAGCACATCATCATTGGTGGCCAAATCCACTGGTTCCTCATAGGGCTGAGGTAGGGGATCTGGCAGCATCAGCCACTCCAGGCGCGTTACCCCGCGCTTACATTGGGGATCTCCAGTCCCACTCCTATCCAATTTAGTGGCTCATGCTACTTTAAATAAAGAGGAAAGTGGTCGAAAGAAAGATCTTTATTTGGAGGGAAGGAAGACTATTTATACTCTAGGCTACTGCGCCTATGAAAACCCTTGACCATCCAAGCCAGATCCTCAACCAATTGTAATCATTCATGGTAGAAATTCCCTCCCATTCCGCTCATTCCAATCACTAGGTATTAGATTGACTCATACTTGGCACAAGTTATCAGTCAGATGTATATAAATTACTATTATTATAAATACTTTGAGCATCCTCAGCATAAGTTACCAGTACTCCAAATTAGGCAACAAATTCATAATTAGATAATTTATAAAGACTACTTCAGCTTTCCACCAGAAAATCCTACAATCATTTTTATGGAAGTTTGTGTCAAGGTATATCCTTCCAAACTCAAGTTTTAGGCAGCAAAATCATCATCAGTTGGTTGATGCATATACGTCAGCTTTCTGCCAAAAATTTCCACAATCACCCACGATTTTGAAGTTGGTGCTGAACTAGAAATCCGCTGAACCTAACCAATTAATAAATATAATAACATCAAAATAATATTAAACTAGGCGATTATCTGGCAATCACACCCAACTATCTAACACCCATAATTCTAATATCATCAGGAGGAATCCATCTTGTTAATTTTCTGAGACTGCTAGACGTGTGGCCCCTGTCATGGAGCTTACTGATATAAATAAAATTGGGCTGCCACTCAGGATAAGTTACCATCCAGAGCCACAACCAGAATACCAATGGTATGGCATTACAAATTAGGGTGTAATATGACTAGGGACACGATCAATACCCACCAGGTAATTTCAAAGTTGGTGCTCATAACTGAAAATTGTATTGTAAACTTCTTAATTTAATCAATAAATTGAAAATCTACAGATTTTTTTGTAAAAGCTAAGGGAAAATAAGGAATTAAATGGATCAACAGCAGAACCTGTTGAGGGGACTGCTGCCTCATAAGCTTGATATGCAGGAGAAATCTTTGTAATTGAGTAACTGTGGATTAGAAAACTAAATTGCTACCAACGTTGATTTGATTTAACATGACTGGCCAGATTGATATCAATTTTTTACAAGATTTTTGCTTCATAGATTCCATCTAGCAAGCTGGCAACAATTTGTGCAACAGCCAACAGGGTGTGACCAAGGTCAAAAAGTTAATAGTGGTTCCATTTTCAATCAAATGGTTTGGCATGGTAAAAAATGTTGGGGCAGGTTTAACTTCACTGAAGCAAGGTGGGTCGTTGAAGGGGCAATTTTTTGTCTGAAGTCACTTTGAACAATTAAATATGTCCATTATTGCCTTGCTTAACAAATGGAACTGCCCAGAGTACTTTCACCATGTGACTTACATCAGGTGCTGTTAAACAATATCAAGATAAGTCAAACTCTAAGTTGGACTACAGAAGTGTCAGAAAATCACTTTTCCAAACAGTGGGCTCTGCTAGTGTGCCAGGTCAACCAGTATGGAGACTGGTTGACCCTTTCTATTTCACTTTCATAGACATACCAACTCCCTACAAGTCCATGTCCAACCCATCAAAACAGCAGACCAACAACTTCGCCTTGCCCCATGGTCCATCTTGGGTGTGCCCTGGTGAGTCCATCCCCCATCCTGAGCAGCCATGGCACTCCCACGCTGCACCACCCTCATGACCAATTGCCAACCTATCTTGGGTGTGCCCCAGTGAGTCCATCCCCCATTCTGGGAAGCTATGGCACTCCTGCGCTGCCCCACCCTCAAGGCTGATGGCCAGCAACACATCATCATTGGTGGCCAGGTTCCTGCCAGTTTCCCATAGGGCTGAGGTATGGGAGCTGGCAGCATTGCCCACTTCATGCGCATCACCCTGCACCTACTTTGGGTATTTCCAGTCTCAATCATATCCACTTTAGTGGCTCTTGATACTTCAAATAAATAGGAAAGTGGGTGAAAGTGTGATCTTTATTTGGAGGGAAGGAAGAATATTTATACTCTAGGCCACTGTGCCTATGAAAACCCTCAGCCATCCAAGATGGAACCTCAACCAATAGCAGTCATCCATGGTAGAAATTCCCTCCCATTCCACTCATTCCAATCACCAAATATTATATTGACTCATCCATGGCACAAGTTGCCAGTCATCTGTATATAAATTTTTATTATAATAAATACTTTGAGCATCCATGGCATAAGTTGCTGGTACTCCAAATTAGGCAGCAAATTCATAATTAGTTGATTGATAACAAATACTTTGGCTTTCCACTGGAAAATCCCTCAATCATTTTTTCATGGCATTTGGCATAGGGACAAGATTCCGCCAAACTTTGATTCAAGGTAGCAAAATCATAGTCAGGTAGTTGTAAATGAATGCATCGGCTTTTCACTGGAAATTCCCACAATCAACCATGATTATGCTGTCAGCACCAAACTAGGAATCCGCCAAACCTAAAACAATTAATATTTTTATATTATTAAATAATATCAAGCTATGCGGTTAGCTGGCAATCACACCCAACTAACTGACACCCCTAATTCTGATATTATTGGGAGGAATCCATCTGGTTAATTTCTGAAAAGAAGTAAGCTTTTAGAGCTGGGCGCTATCAACTTGTCTTTAGCCTCAAAATTAGGAAAAGCTCAAACATGAAAAAGAATAACAGGCAAACAAGGTTTCAAACCCCAAAGTGACCTTTATTATCTTATTTATGTAGTAAAAAAGGAAAAAAAAAAACATTATTCCCAAAACTTTTTCTTTCCACTTAATCTCACTTTCAAGCAAATTTTATTAGAAAAAAGTTTATTTTACCAATGCCATCTGGTCACGCCATTTGCTATCAATGTCCGCGGATTCACCACCTGCTGCTCCAATGTGGGGTAGCGGTGCTCCACCACCTAGAATTTTCTGCCCTGCAGGCAAATGCATTTGCATGGGGTCAAATAACCCGCCATCTTTTTCTGGCCATTTTTCCCCCCATGGGACTTGGTGCTCCACCTGGTGCGCATCCACCCTTCTCACCCCCATTTTCTCACCCTCCCTCATTCCACTATCCAATTTTTCCTACAAGTCAACTATGGGCATTTATTCCCATATGATAATAAAGCAATTAATGAATTGGCCACCGCTGCATTTGCACCAGCTGGCTTTATCAATTTTCAACTGTTTAAGGGTTATTTTGACATAGGCTTCCAGATGGAGGAGGATGCTGCAGCAGCAGCTTTAACTCCTTTTAATTTATAAAAATACTTCCATCACTACTACCCATACTTGCCTTCCTTCAGACACCACATTGGCGGTGTCCTTTGCATCCCTCCCATCTCACCTCCCACCCAAGATTTTATATGTTCAATTGAAGGCAGAGCTTCTAGCAGATGAGACACAGCCCAATCTTGTCTTCACCGTTCCTTCTGGTGCAGAGCTCCTTGCTGCACCTTGTGCCACTGCCACCATAATCCCACACTACCCTGCCATAGCCTAACAAATCCCCCATGCTCATATCACAGTGGCGCCTGAGCATTTCTTTTGGGCTTGGGTGGATAATGGTCACCAAATTTGTCCTCTATGTTTTGGATTCAACCATTCAAAAAAATCCTTCCCCTGATCCACTTCCTCTGGTGTGGCTTCTGAGCCCTATTCAGCGGATTCTTAATGGGGCGTTTTGTTGCCCCCTCCCACTCAACGTTCTTGTTTGATGGGCCAGAGTGGGAAATTGGCCCCACCAAATCACCCACCCACTTTAACCCACTCAATTTCACCCATGCCAATCATAGTCAGGCCTTGATCATCATTTTCCCCCAAGCATTCCATTCAACTACTATCCATATGAATACTTCATCCTTTATTCTTAAAAATATTCAAGGTGGGTCAACCTTGGGACATTTATACCATACCAAGATTTTTTCTAGCAAGTACAGGTTTTGAACTTGTATTAAACAAAACCTGCACTAGGGTGGAAGCAGGAATTAGCCTGCCAGGCTAACATTCTAAATCCTTTATTCTTGTATACCAAAATCCTGGGGACATATTGTCCAAGATTGATGAATCAGGTAACTTTATCACAAATGAGGAATCCAGTGAACCTCTCAACTGGTTTGATTATAGTTGGGCCGAATTTTACAATTCTGATTTTGACAAAACCCCATCCCCAAATAATCTGCTCCTAAACCCAATGCTGCCCTCTACTAAAGTGATCACCAGCTCACCTTAGCAGAAGTGGCCCCACCCATTGCCCAGACCTATGCAAAGCAGTGGCCCAATCAGTTTCTCAATACCGTCAAGGGCTGACCACACTCAACCCCCTGATTTCCCTGAATCATCCCAAAGCAAAATTACCAAATTATTTAAAGATGCCAAAGCCACTGTCATACATGAGGCAAAACTAGCAGATTTTGACCTATCTGTAAGATAACCCACCAAATATAACCAATTTTTCCCAACTCCCTGAGGCCCATATTTAAGTTGAACATCACTTAGTGGAATTTGTTGAAGCTTTCTTCCAAGCTGATCTTGAGGAAGCGAACTCATGCTACACTGTCATCCACCCACACCACGCTGATGCCCCAACGCCCTAGCTCTCCGCTTTTGTCCATTTCTACAACTATAATGATTTTGTCTTGAATAATATGTCTGTAGAAGAGCTGCCTGACCCCCCTCCACCCTCTGCCATGGTGGGTTAGCAGTATTCCGCTCACCGCCTGGTTGAAGGTTTTTGTTTTGGTTATTGTTTCATTCAGTTGTTTGGTTCTTTTGCCCATTGATTTTTATTAATGTCCATCCCCTAGTTGACGTACCTCAAATAAATTTAAATTTAAAACATCATTCCCAGCATTTTCTGGTGTTTCAAATGCAACAAGAAAAGACAGAGTAAACGGGGAGGGCCAAATCCCCAAGAGCTCAAGTTTTTTTTTCCATGCAACTTTAGAAAATCTAATTTTAGCTGCCAGTTTATTTAAAAGCTAAATGATTATGATTTTTTTAGCTGCAGTGGTTCGTCCTAATGAATAATCTTCACTAGGATCTTTGCATTTTGGCAGTAATTAAGGTGTGACAATGTAGTAAGTACATTGCTTTATTTAATTAAATTAAATTAATTGATATTTATAGCTTTTGTGGGGGTATATTCTTGAAGTGAGTATCGCCCTCATGATCAGTAAAATCTTCCCAGTGTCTCAGAGGAGCCAAAGCTATTGAGAAATGAGGGGATGACCTATCGCCACTCTCTCATCAGGTTTCTGCATCAATATGGCCCTTTGATGCATTTGGAACAATGTTATGATCCATGGTTTCATTGATCAACATCTTTCAAAGTATGAAAGGAGTTTTTTGTGGAGTTCACTCTTTTCCAGAACTAACTAAATTTTGGCCTTCTAACAGCAACAAAAACTTGTCTTGCTGCAAAAACCAGATAAGGCATGAAGGGTGGCCTATCATGGCCAAGAAACTCAGAATTTTGAATTGAGGTTTAGAATGGCGTGAGATTAACTTTTATATGGTCACCCTTGAGGAAGCCCCAGACCATACTTTGAGCTATAATGATTCTAAAAATAGCTCAGGTAGGGTGCAGTCCTATTGCTGAGCTGACCTCAATTGTAAGTCCTAAGGAGTTTTTACTTGGAATTTGGATTTTAAAATTTTAAGTCAAAATGTGACAATTGATCAAACTTTATTGTCACCTCACCCCCTTCTAGAGAGAAGCCCCCCAGAAGTGGAGCTCCAAAGCAGGAGGACGCCGCCATGAGGGTTTCTTGTGGGCGAGTTACCTCAAGCTTCAATAACTTTACCCAGTTTTTTTAGGTTCCTCATGTTTAGGGAAAACCAACAAGAGTGAGTCACGACTGGGCTTCTGGAATCAGCCCATCTAAAGGGGGAAGCCCTCCCAATGCTTGGCTGGTATGCGCTCCCCTCTCACGCTTCTGTTGGCAATGGTCTTCCCATCCCACCCAGGAAGGCGCTATCCTTAATGTTAATGTGAGAGGCCCACAGTCCAGCGCAGCCAGAAGGCTACCCCCACACAAAATAAGCTGTCAAGTGAGGAATCCTGATGTGCCAGGTTCCCGTGGTGACCTCCAATCCCCTAGGTGAGGGTGAGGCCCCACTCTAATTAAACGCCAACCATCGCCTTGGTTCTAGGATTGGCCATCAGTCACCAGCTCTCTCCTTTGCTGGTTGCTTGACAAATGGGACCAAGATGCATCAAGATAAGGCTAGTGGAGATCATATTTAAGCAATAAAAAGGGTGAGTTTGGAATTTTGTAAAATATGGAACTACCCAAATTCCATTTGCCATATGCCTTATATCTAGCACCAATAAATAACGCTAAGATAAGTCCAACTCCAAATTGGATCACAGAGTAAGCTGTTAAGGATGAATGCTACAACTCATCATTATCCTCAAAATTAGGGAGAACTCAAACGTGAAAAAGAGCAAGTAAGTGAGGTTGAAACCCCCTAAATTGACCTTTATTATTTTATTTACATAATAAAACAGGCAAGAGAGGCATCATTCTTGGCTTTTTCTATTGTTGCAGATACAGCAAGAAAAGAGGGAGAAACTGGTTGAGGGCCAGTGCTCCAAGAGCTCAAGCTGTTTTTCACATGACAAAAACTTGTCATGCTACAAAACCAAGTAAGGCATGAGGGTGTCGTATTGTGGCTTAATAACTCAGATTTCTGAACTGAGTTTTGGAACGGCATGGGCTCAGCCTTTTAAAGTTTCCCTTTGAAGAGGACCCATGCCATAATTTAGGCTCTTTTTGCCTAAAAAAAGCTCAGGAAGGAGCAATCCTAGTGCCAAGCCAAGCTTAGTTGGAATCCACAGGCTTTTTGACTTTAATTTCAGAATTTTTTAATTCTAAGTCAAAAATGTGACAATTGATCAACCCGTATCAGCACACTTGCTCTTATAATAAAACTTGGATTAGATGTGAATGTCTTCTGTAAATGTGGAGAGCTGCAACCTTTCTGTTGGCGATGGCTTTTGGCCACCACCTCCTGATACAACCCCTTGATCTTCTTCACCAATATCTTGGTGGTGAGAAGTGAGGAAAAAGGGATAATCTTCAGGGTAAGGCCATCACCCACCTCTCATCAACAATAAAAGCAAACCACACTGGTTGTAAGTGATTAAGCAGACTTTCCTGCACCTTTCTTGGTTCTGATGGGATGTTCCTACCTGTTAAAATTATTGGGTCCTCCCCAGGATTCATATTATCCTTCCCTTTTTTGACAGGTGGAGCACCACCACCAGGAACTTTGGCAAGCACAAAGTTCTTGTGAACCTTAGAAATGCTGATAGCCAGGAGGGAGGCAACCTTCTGAGGGAGGACAAGGAGCTTCAGGGTGTGAAATATAGAAGCCTCCACCAACATACGTTGTTGCAATCAGAATTGAAACTAGGAAAGATATGCACAGGTATAAATAGCACTCAAATAGGTATAACTTTATGAAGATAGTATACTTCAAAAATAAACGTTGAGTTGGGAAGGCTTAAACTTTTATTAAATAAATCATTTAAATTTGCTGTAGCTCATACTTGTACTTCCAATGTTGATAATCAGATGTAAGTAGGCCAGCATATTTAAAATAAACTTTCCAAATACCTGCAATCTCATTGGTACAACCAGCGTTGAAGCTTTTGGCGGAATGGAAACCAGAATTTTTTGGGACTAATAAATAACAGATTGTAAGTTGCCTCATTTGTCCCTATTACAGTATTTAGCCCTTCCAATTTCTATCCTGTGCTCTAGTGAGCCAGCTTTCCCTAAAGCTCCTAAGTATTCTAGAATTTTCTACTTATGGTTTGCTACTATCCTATGTATACACACGTCTGAAACCTTGTTGGGATTCCTGCCCAAATCAAAGATTCACATGAGTCAGATGACAGGAATCAAACACAATCTGTTAAAATAGCCAAAACAATTATTGGGGGTAATCCCTGACGAATTTAGGTCCTCTTAATATTGGGGACAATCCCTGACAAATATCAAAGCCTCTTGATATTAGGGACAATCCCCAACTAATGCAGTCAAATATTGCTTGCCCAAAACCCCCCTAATATTGGGGTTCAAACCTGATCTATGCAGCAATTGAATCCCATTTGACAAAAATGAACAAACTGACGCAGAATCCCCAATTGGTAATGAGAATAGATTTTAGTTTGGTACACATGGAGATTGACTGAGAAAAACTCTCATATAATGATGCTTCTAAGTAATAAACTTCACTCTCTTTTTGCCATTTTAAGTTAAATTGGCCTACCTTTAATTATTTAGGGACAAAATAATAGTTAGGATTTACCACTCAAGAACTTATTCTGAGTGAAGACTTTCTGGCCAGGGAAATTAAAAACTTTAAAATACAGCACCCAGGAACTTTAGTCTCCTGGCCTAAAAAATAACTTGACAAGTGATCTAAACCTCTTAATCCCAACAAAACTTGTGCTCCATGCCAGGTATACCATGAGTTCATGGTGCAACTATTATAATGAGCAATAGCAATTTGGCTCCAGATCCTTCTCTGTATCAGGAACACCTTAAACTCTTGGTGAATTTACCTGCTGTGATATGGGGGATAGAGCAAAGAGTTCTCATCCTTGTGAAACGCCAACTTGAACTTTGAGATGTGACTACCAAGCTTAAAAGCAAACTTTGTCAATTTACCCCGCTCATCACCATAAAATCAGCCCTTCATGCCACCCATGATCGGGTAGACTCAATAACTGAAGATATTAATGCCCTAAAAAATCAAGTGGACGCCCTCCACCCTTATGAAACTTCCAGAATATCAGTTCCTCTTTAGGTGAAAATGTCCCCCAGTGTCAGTTCAAACCATTTGGCCGTTAACCCCCTAATGGCACGTTCAAACCGTCATTCAAATTAAAGTATGTCCCAGAAAAAGGGAGTATCTTCTCTTTCCTATTTTGTTATGAAAGTGCTATGGAGGAAGCTACCAATACCCAATAACTCAAACACCTAACCAACTGTCTTAGTTGCGTAACTCAAGACATTATAATACTCATCTAATGCATTGCCAGACTTGGGATGACGCCAAGGCTGCCTTGCTTCAGAAATTTGGGAGCGACTTAACTTTATCCAACCAAAAGCAAAATTTTTATGGGCATAAACCTTAATTGGGAAAAACCCATCACTGAGTTTTCTCACCATTTTTACCTTGAGGCTTAACCGTTGGTTGCCAGAAAATGTTTCACTTTAGATGACTCAATAACCGCCTTGTTTTCAGCGTCTAAAACTATGGCTAATATTCTACTTTTATTTTAAAGTGGGGAAGTCTAACTGGACGTCTCTCCTCCATATCAAAGAAGTCATTTTGGAGATTCTAGCTGACCTACTCAAACCCACTGGGCCCCCTCATTTTAATAATAATACTTGGCTCCAAGTGCTAGCAGTTACACCCCCAAGTCACCCACCCCCAAATTATACTGCACTTTTTGCAAAAGAATTAACCATACTATAGACTCTTATCACATCTTACAATGTAGGTTGGCAAAAGATCAGTCAATATAGGATAGGAGGCTCCCTATGCTGATGACAATTAAGTGCCTCAGGATCCTTGTACTAGCTCTAGCTATATGCTCAGCACCTCAGGATGCTTTGTGTTAGCGGCGCCTGCAGAAGTTGACATACCCCTTTCTATCTAAAAAAATAAAGATCTTCAGCTTTCTTATTATATATTAGCCAGCTACCCAAGCACATTTTGCAAGCCAGTTCCTCTATGGAAAGCCAAGCGCTGGCAGATAAAATCTTCAGATGCTTTGACCAGCCCTAAGCTTGGTCACAGCAAAATTCTCCGCTTGCTTTGCTACAAATTCCCAATGAAAGTTAACTAGCCATTAATTATCAGTTCAGCTCTTTGGTGTGTTTGAGTAGAGGTATTAATACATAAGGTCAAAGTCTTGGCAATAATTGACACCAGCTCATCAGTTAACGTTATATCCTTCTGACTTATCCAAAAAAAGAATGGCTCCAGACCTGATTCATGAAGTTGAATATGGGATGGCAAGTAATCTGACAACTAAGGCAATTGGTGCATATTCCACCTTACCTCTCCAATATGGAAAGCTTCTAATCATTACCCCTGCTATCACATTAGAAAATGATAATTATGAGTTGCTTATTGGGGTCCAACTGATGCGGGAGTTTAACTGCATTATCTACCACAAAGAAAAATACCTGTTCCTACTAGGGTATCTGATCCTGTTAATCTTTGAACTCCCTGTCAAAGATAAATGAGCCCCCAAAAAATTGACATGCATCCACAAATACACGTCCTTTACTTGCAAAGTTGAATACCAAGTCTTAGGGGGAAAACTAAGTTAACCCAGAGGCTGTGGATGCCAAAGACAGGACCCCTCTGTATGCCCCTCATCCTATCACAATATCCTTCTGGCTCACAAGTTATCGTGGATATAGGGATCCAGATTCTCACCCCTCCTAATCAAATTTTGGAGCTAAGTGGGCACCCAAACCCTTCAATCAAAGGAAGCGTTGACCTGCCCGGGGATTTTATCCTGCCAATGGGAAATCTATCTCTATCTTATTAGGGAATTTAATGAATCATATCATAAAAGTCCTTCAGCATGTCCTATAGCTTATGTAAAACTATGTCTCGTTGAAATATTGCCGATGTGAGATGTTTGACTACTTACAAGATTTAGGATTTGATCCCTTAACCACCATAGCTCTAGTAAAAAGAAGGATTGGAGATAATCTCACCCTTAACAAACTAGAACGTTGAGGACCTCTTTGAGGAGTATGGTGATATTTCTTCCTTGGGACCAAGTGACTATGGGAAAATGTTTGGGGTAATTCACCAAATTGAGACTGAGGCTCACCCTCCATTCAAATCCCGGCCATACTAAAAATCCAAAGGGAGGAAGCTCAAGTGGCTTTAGAATTACAGCAATTCTTGAAGGCTGGTTTACTAGTGCCTTCAAAAAGCCTGTGGGCTTCCCCACTCCTATTAATTTGGAAGAAGGATGGTGGCCACCGTGTTGTCATGGATTATTGCTTCCTCAATTCTATCACACAAAAAGATAGCTATCCTCTGCCACGTATAGATGATTCCTTACACTTGATGTCAGGATCCCAATATTTTTTGGCTATGGATCTTGCCAGCGGGTACTGGAAAGTCAATTTGTCACCGGAGGATTGTAGGAAAAGTGTGCTCTCATCTCAATTAAAGGATTATTCAAGCTCACTAAAATGCCACAGGGATTATGTAACGTCCCTGCTACCTTCCAACGCGCCATAGTTGGACTCTTAGGCGATTTAAAAAGCTCCTGTGTGCTAGTTTATCTTGATTATATTATTATTTTTGAGAACCTTTACCAAGCACCTAGATCACCTCAGGCATGTCTTTCAGCGGTTATAGCAATCTTTGTTAAAACTAAAGCCATCAAAAATGCTCTTACTTTCAGAATGAGATGGATTTTTTGGGCCATAAGGTAAGCAAAGCCGGAATAACCCTGATGGATGACAAGGTCTTGGCATTGCTAGGATGTCCCCCCTAAATCCCTACCTGATATACAAGTTTTCTTAGGGATGGTGGGATACTATCGCATTTTTATTCCCCAGTTTTCAGACACCTCTGAGCCTCTAGTGTATTTACCAAAGAAAGGGAAACCTTTCAGTGGAAAGAAGAGCAACAGCAGGCCTTTGACCTGATATGTGTCTCTCTCCCACTCTCCAGTACTTATTCATCCAAATTTTGATAAACCCTTTCTCCTCTTTAATGATGTTGCTATATAACCATCAGAGCTAGTTTTACCTCAACATGATGAAAACATAGTGGACCATCTTATTGCCTACTATAGCAAGACCTTATCCAGAGCAAAACGCAATATAGCGTTATGGAATGCAAATGCCTGGCAGTCCAACTGGCTATTAAGATTTTAAACCTTACTTATATGGAGAACATTGCATCATAATTATGACCATGCTTCCTTATGATGGCTACATAAAGTGAAGGACCCTGATGTGAGATTAGCCTGATGGGCGTTAAAAACTTCAAAACTACGACTTTTCCATTATCCATTGACCAGGGCCCATACACCAAAATGTGGATTGCCTATCCTAGCTTCCCATATTAACTTTAACCGGACCCTGAAAAGGATTGAGTCTATAACCTCCTAACACAATTGCATTTATGGAAGGATGAATCACCAACCCGTCAAAAGGATTTAGCAAAAAAATTGGCAAATCTTCAAGTCAAGATTGGCCAATTGTATAAACTTGTGTCCAAAAAGTGGGTGCCCTATGTATAACCTTCAGCTCAAACCAACGCCATATTGGAGGGACATTGGCAAGTCAGCAACAGGGGAATTTGGAAAACCTACCAGTGGCTTGAGACTCAATGTTATTGGGAAATAATGCTAGTTTTAATCTAATATGTATTAGAGTCCTGCCTGGTATGTAAAAGTCAAGCTGGACATAATCCTCAAACTCAACATCCAGTGGTTCCACCCTGTGAACACTTCCATACTATTAGTATTAATGTTGTGGATTTCTCCCTCAAGCCTCTAATGGTCAACAGTTTCTCCTTCTAGATGTGGACCATTTAACTAAGTGGATCAAAGCTGTAACTTCACCCTCAGCTTTGGCAAAGGCTACCGCCCTTTTTTTATAATCAAAATATTACTCAACATGTGTGCCCTAACTTCATTTTTTCCAATAAGGGAAAAACTTCTGATCGACACTGGTTAAATATATAGCCAAACTGATGGAAACCACACAGTTATCCTCCACCCCCTACCATTCTGCAACCAATGGAATGGTAGAGCTGGAAAAATGGTACTCTAACTGCAACCCTCCGGAAAATGGCTATAACTGACCCCCTTCATTGGCCCCAATATTTGTTTAGTGCAAATCTGGCCTATAGGATCAGCTATCAACAAATAACTAATATGTCACCCTTACAAGCGTTGTATGGAAACAATCCCCAGCTGCCTTCTAAAGTGCAGGCTATGCGTTAACAAGCCTCCCCAAAGACCCTGAAGTCACTATGCAAAGTATTGCCAATGAAATTATCTGACTTCAGGCCCTGGCTTCTGAGAACCTATCTTCTGCAACTAGCAGAGAAACTAATCAATTTGATGATAAGCATGACCCCCTGCACACCTTCCACCTGGGTGACCTAGTCCTTTTCTATCATCATCGGCCTGGAGGTCATGACAACAAATTAGGAACCAATTGGTTTGGGCCTTACAAAGTCATATATAAGCAGGGCAATGAACACTCAATTGTAGAGGTCATTTAGGGTACCATAACAAACCGTGTACATAGTCACTTTCTCCATCTGTTTCCCCCTACGCCAAGATCTAGAGAGGGACGTTGTCAGGATTCCTACCTGAATTGGAGATTTGGATGAAGTAGATGACAGGAATTGAGCCTGAGCTGTCAAAATATTTGAAACCATTATTGGGGATAATCCTCACAAATTTCCAGCCCTCTTGACATCAGGGACAATCCCCTATTAATGTGATCACACATTACTTGCCTAAAACCCTAATATTGGGGTTCAAATTCAATCTATGCGACAAGCAAAAGCTATTTGACCAAGAGACTAAGCCTGGTACAGAATTCCCATTTGTAACAATTATAGATTTTAGCTTGGACTTCTTGAAAATGGACCAGGTAACCTCCCTGATCTCTCTTATAATTTTGATTTAGCAAATAAAGATTACTCTCTTTTTTGCCATTTTTAAGTCAAATTTGACTAACTCTATTAACTTAGAGAAGTTCTTATACTTAGGTTTTACCACTCCAGACATAGTATCTGGAGTAAATGCTTTTTGACCAAGAAAAGCAAAAAAGGTATTTTCCAACACCCAGGAGCTTTGGGTCCCCTGGTGTTGGTATTTTTGCCCATATTTCCAGCCTGCTAGATTACCAGGAATTTTTAGGGGAAAATTACCTAAGGCGAAGTGAATTGGAAATCAGTTGGCCCAGGCTTTTAGTAAATACTTTTGGGGGATTTTGGGATGTTCGCCTAGTCATATCCATCAGGGATCGATCTGGATGAATACTTAAGATCTCATTGGGTGGAGTTGCTGACGAAATAGGGGCATCTGATTTTGATTGAATATCAGGTGTACTGATTGGGATCAGTCAGGTTTCATCACTGAATGATTGGGAATGAATAGCAAGTTGTGAGGCGAGTAATGACGCCTGCAACTAGTGAATTGATCAGTTGGTGCATGACCTGCCTTAATGGGTAATAAGTCCCATTACCTAAGCAGTTCACTAGCCAAATATGGTTGGTTCACTTGGATCGAGAGGAAAACGTTAGGGACACGTTTTCTGACTCTTTCCATTTAGGTCTCAATGATGTCCAATGACAGAATCCTAGCCAGGATGGGGAAGACCATTGCTAAGATGAGGATGGGTGATTCAATGGCAACTGCTGCCGTTTTATTGAAGAGGTGTCAACTGAGGGTTAAATGACTGAATTCCCACTATAAATTCCTTATAATTCACTGCAAAAAAAACCAGAGTTTAGAACAGAGTTATATAGTTCTATAGTTTTCATCCAGTATATAGTTTAAGTAGTAAACTATTATCCGCTTTCAATTGTGCTATTCTTCTCAAGGATATTATTGCTGTGTGCAATAATTGGGAGACTCTTAATGAAAATAGTAAAGATCTGAGCAGGGATCTAGAGAAGAAGGAGACACAAATGGGGATTACTGCCAACTTTGTGTTGGACTGAAGAGACTATCACCAGGTAATCTCAGAGAAAATTGGGTTGGACATAATGAGGGTACAAATACATAGATCATGACATTACAAGTATTTTAATTGAGAATACTGGCCGATAGTTGGGCTGAGATATAAGAATTCACACTCAACTATGGATAATAGTCATCATAATATTATCAACTGATAATCTAATCTACTATACAACGCGGATGAAGTGCACAAGAAAACTGAACCTGTGCAGTAAAAAGATTACTAGGGTTGTTTGCCAATAATAACCCTTAAGTAAATTGTTACAAGTTGGTGCTCACTACAGGGGTAGTTGAGTTGAAGAATTTATAAGAATGTCATACAAAGATGAGTTACACAAACTGTGGATGGAATTAGCCACTGTGAATCAAAATGCCCTAAACTCAGTGGATCATCAAGAATTTACAGCCTTGGAAGAACGAGTCACCAAGGTGAAGGAAGGGATAGATAGTGTTACAAGTTTCAGGAACGAGTTACTTGGCAAAGTAACTTCATCTAAGAAGAAAGAAGGGGATCCCATTTGAGAGGTCTTATACCTGCTAATGGAGTGAGAAGCGGATCATGTTCATTTGAGAAATTTTAGCGAAGATATAGAGCAACTGATCAAATGAGTGGAGGAACTCAAAACTCACAAATGCGGTTGTGAGCCAGATATGGCAAGCAATGCTGAAAAAAGAAGTCCTTTTAGCAATACTTGGAAAGTTGAATACCCAAGGAACATGCTGCCTGCTTTTGCTGCCATTTTGGAGATGACGCCCAAAGTCACTCCTCAAGTGAGCTGAGTGGCCAAACCTATAGAATTGGCCAGAGATAACTTGGAGGAAATTAAGCAAATGCTGAAATTGCCAATGTTCCATCAGGATAATGCCCCAGCGTTTTTCTGACTGTTCAATATGACCATGTATGGCTATGGGGATCATCAAAAGGTGTTGACGGTCATGATTTGCCTAGACACTGACTGTCAAAACTTATTGTTACCTCACCTGGAGGGGGACAGCTGGTCATATGCTGAGGCAAAGGCGGCAATCATGAAGAATATGGGAGTTCAACGTGCATGTCAAAGTGCAAACAGGAGTTTATGGGAATCCAGTTCTATAAAGATGAGTCTCTAGAAAGCTTCATGGATTGGTTTTACAAGGAGTCGCAGATCCTGGTTGAAGAAAAAGTACTGTATGACTTTGATGCCAGAATCGCCTTTCAAGTGACCCTTCAGCCCTATTGCAATTTTCATTGCATGATGCCTTCCATGTTCACAATGGAAATAACTACCTCGCAAATGGTAGATAATTTGAAGATTTTGGGAGCGACATTTGATGCCCCAAATAGAAGCTTTAAATCCAATCTGGTACACAATCCAAATCCCACAAAGGGAAAAGAAGGAGCTAAAGAGATGACCAACTGAACCGTGCCAGGGAATAAGCCTGAAGAATCTAGATGGTTGAATAAGAAGGAAAAGGTCTGCTACCAATGTGGTGGGAAAGGACATTTCACCGTGCAATGTAAGAAGCTGAAGGATCAGATTCAACGTGGTCCAGGTGAAAGAGTCAGCTGCCACCAAGGAATTGGGAAAAGGGTCCATGGCCTAGATGTGGAACAGTCTAGAGCTGCGGAGAAGCCTGTTTCTCCCAACATCATGACTGAGGAAATTGATATTAGCAATCTGTTTGTGGACGATGAACAGGATCAGCTGTATCAAGTGGTCAATTTGGATGTAAATGCATAACCAGAGCTGGAGCAAAGAGAATCAACCCCAAGATAATCAAGGAATTTGCCCAGCCATATGCCCAACGACTGGTGGACAAAAATTGAACTGCCAAGAATCCTGAAGAATTATCTGAAGTCTGATTAGATGAGGCCAATTTGTCAATCCCCCTCAGCATGATAAAGGAGTCATTTTCTGATTTATTGGCACAAATTATTCACACCCTTGATTCAACCAATAATGCCACTATTCACTCAGTAAACACTATATTGCAATACTTTGAGTGTACATATATAGATATATAAGTGAATTGAGTGTGGGTGAGGGTGATTGTCGACAGTGGAGCGCCCATCAATATTGACCAAATCTAGTACTAAAAAAATATTGTCTTGACCAAGCTGGTAAAGAGGATGAAGATCTTGCCTGACTTGGAACATAAGAAGGAATATGGGACAGCTGAGCCAAACACCACCATCTCCTGTGGAAGCGTATAGTGCATTGCCACTATGATTTGGGTCATTGGTGGTATCTGCGCCAGCAATAGTTTTGGCCAACCAAAACTATGACATTCTGATTAGAACGGAGTTTCTATGCAAATACAGAGTTAAATGTAACTTTGAGGATAATACATTGACCATATTGGGTCAGACGTTATCATTGGTATATCAGAAGGATGGTGAAGCTCCGCTGAATAGGAGAAACATCTTCATAAATCTAATATACAATGATGGCATTGTCACAATTTGGTACCAATTAGTCGGTAGGAAGTGATGCAAAATGCCAGTGGAAATCCTAGAGAACCGGGGAGTTCCACTGAGGATCAATAATTTGCAGATGATAGTCGACATGGGGTTGTGTGGGAATTTATATGACCACATTATCCAGCTTGAAAATTATTTACGCTTTAATTAATTTAAAATAATTGGTTCATTTATTTAATTTAGCTTAGTGATTAAGCTTTGAGACGATGATTGATTATGTCATCTCTTTGGCGATAATCACTGATTAAATGGTTAATTGTAATTCACAGAAAAATGAATCCAATGAGAATCATAATTCCTATTTTGTCAGGGATTGTTGCTGACAACGTGGATATGAGTAAATTGGCTCAAAATGAGCAATTACTCATGGGAAATCGTTGGTTTCAGTAGCCAACATGTGGGCTGATACAAATGGTAACATAAATACACTATTCCTCATGAAAACAGCTGGAAGCTTTCTTAAAAATGAACCAGTGTCTCTTTTTGTCAGCTAGGTGTGCCGAGACCATCATGAATATCCCTTTTAATCAGTTAGGTGTGCTGAGACCATCATGAATATCTCTTTTCTGTTGGCTAGGCATGCCAAGACCATCGTGGATATCCCTTTTCATTGGCTAGGTGTGCCAAGAATATTTTGATTACCACAAATACCCCTAACACATGTCCTTCACCATTTTACCCCATAAATATTCCCTCACTTTACTAATAATAAACACCTTAGTACTGTGAATACTTTATTTGTTTTCAATTGTTGATTGTTTAATTCAAAGTGAAGTTGTGAAGAAGTACTTTCTGTATAAGTGTCAACGCTAGAGTGAGGCCAAAGTCACTTGAATCCTTATATATTGCAAGAGTGAGGCTGAAGCCACTTAAACCTTTATCTTGCCAGAGTGAGGCCAACGTCACTTAACTTACCATATCTTGCCAGAGTGAGGCCGAAGTCACTTAAATTCTTATGTTGCCAGAGTGAGGCCAAAGTCACTTATATTCTTATCCACCAGAGTAGGGCCAAATCTACCCATTTATCCAAACTTGACTAAGCTAATTGTCTTCATACAATTAGCAAATTCGTGTTTATTTCCAGAGACAGTAGTTGAATAGAACCTGTGCACCAGTGAAAATCTATCAGTTTTTACAGGTTGACATTGGAGATACCTAAGATGTTGTATGGGGAGGTTGTAAGCCCCTGGAAGAAGTCCAGAGTGGAGCCATGGGTGGCTCCTGAGATAATAATGCTGGGCCATGGAGAAATTCGAGTTCTCCTGGTGAATTTAAGTGAAAAACTGATGAAGATTAGGAAAAATCAGATTATTGTGTTTGTTCATCTGATCTGATGGCCAAATTGAGGAGATTACATGATTTTGGGACTCTCAATGAGATGGGATACCAGCCAGAGTAACTGAGAGCATCAACCTATTGGTTGATTGAGAGCAACTCGCTGATCTGTCAGAAGGCTAGTAAGAGGAGGTGCTCAAACTATTCAATAAGTATTGGGAAGTGTTCACTCAGGACAACCACAATTTGGGATGTGCAAGAGATGTGATCCACAAGGTTGACACCAGGGAAAATTTGCCAATCAGGATGAGACTGATCTGACAATTGAAAGCAGCTGAAGCGGTTGTGGAGGATGAAATCAGCAAACTAGTGAAGCATGGGCTTCTAGTTCCATCATTGAGTCCCTGGGCGAGTCTAATTCTAATCATAAAGAAATAGGATGACTCCAACTGGGTGGTGATTGACTTCCAAAAGCTTCTTAAGATTACAAAGAAGGATTCATATCCCCTACCAAGAATCAACAATGTGCTAGATCAATTGGGAGAATCAAAGTATTTCTCCACAATGGATCTGATCTCAGGGATATTGGCAAATTAATTTCCAAAAGAAGACCAGGAAAAATGCACAATTATTACTGCGCAGGGGCTATATCAACTGATGAGGATGCCCCAGGGTCTATGTAAAGCGCCTGCAACGTTTCAGAAAGCCATGGACATGATACTAAGCAACTTGAAGTTTTCGTGTGTTCTGGTATACCTAGACAATATAAACGTGTTCAGTAGGACGTTTACTGATCATCTACACCACTTGGAAGAAGTATTCAAGTGACTGTCCGTGGCTAACCTGAAGATTAAGCTGAGGAAGTTCCACTTCTTTAAGAAAGAGTTGGAATATTTGGGATTCATAATCAACTCCAGTGGATTGCAGCTGCAAGCCCAGAAGATAGAAGCCATAGAACGGATGGCTATGCTGAGGAGTTTTCAAGACATCCAAGTGTTCCTTGGGATGGTTGGATACTACAGAAGATTTATTTGGGACTTTGCCTGAATAGCTGAGCCATATTCCATCTGTTGAAGGATCCAAAAAAGAATTTGTATGGAATGAAGAGGCCCAGGAATCCTTCAATGAGCTACACCAATATCTAATAGATTCTCTGATTTTGAAATATCTGAATTTCAATTGAGAATTTATTATACAAACAGATGCTTTATTCTTGGCGATCAGCGCCATACTAAGTCAAGTAGATGAACTTGGTGATGATCATCTGGTGGTGTATGTGAGCCAGACACTCTCAGCTACTGAGAGGAACTACACCGTAACTGAGCGTAAATCCTTGTGGTCATTTATGCATGTAAGCAGTTTTGGGTGTACATCCACAGAATGCACTTTAAAGTGGTGATGGACCACTCTTCATTGTATTGGCTCCATAATTTAAGAGAGCCAGAAGGATGACTAGCTTGATGGGCACTTAAGCTACAGGCTTACAATTACGAGATTGTACACTTAGTGGGGGCTTCTCACCAGAATGTGGATGGCTTTATCACAGTTACCAATGGTCCAGATGGTATACCCGCAGGTGGATGAGCTATTCCAGAGAATGGTCAACGGAAAAATCTAGAACAAGCCCCGAGAAATCCAAGGTGCGCTTTGGAAAGCAATGGAAAACACTGAGACCATGGATGGGCAAGTGTTTAAGACAATCAACAGGAAGCGGTTATTATTCCCAAAGCCATCAGAAAGAGCAGCTTTCATGCAAGCAGCTCATAAGTTTGTTGGTCATGGAGGCCTGAGAAAAACAACCAATCATATGCGCCAGTACTACTGGGAGTCCATCAACTACAATGTGGCGGATTATCTAGCTTATTGCGTGGAGTGCCAGCTGCACGAACCACATAAGAATACAACTGGATACTGACTGGTCCACCCTGGAATTGCCTGGCATATGGTGTCCATTGATTTAATGGGACCATTGATGATGAGCACAGGGGGAGTCAAGTACATTATAGTTGCCATCAACCATCTGATGAGATGGGGTTGATATGAAGGACCTAAAAAAGTAGATGCTACCAGCACTGCGAGGTTCATCCTGGATCAAGTAGTATATTAACATGGATGTCTCAAGTCCTGCTTAGCGATAATGGGACAAACTTCATGTCTCATGTGATCCTTAGATTGAATGAGATAATGGTGATCAGAGGAGTCATGTCAGTACCCTATCAGTCAGAGATGAATGGACTGGTAGAACGGGTGATGGAACGCTGGCTGTGACGCTGAGGAAGCTGGTTGCAGGAAGACTTCCGCGTGGGGAACGTACCTGAGTTTGGTGACATTTGTCTACAATATCAGTCATCATACAGCGATGGGAAAAACGCCATTTGAGCTGTTATACGGGAGAAAGGCCGCGTTGTTGCCAATTTTATATTTGGTGGAACCAACATTGGGGATGAGTGCCAAACAGTACTTGAACAAAATGGCAGATATCCTGATCAATATGCAATTGCAAGCATTTGATACTACGTTGAAGAAAAGGATACAAGCGAAATTGACAGATGATAAGGACTGACTGGTATTAGCAGAATATTAAATAGGCGAAAGAGTAGCCTATTGTAATATGCATGGTTTTGGAAGAAGAAACAAACTAGTTGCATTGTGGTCAGGTCTGTTTGAATTTATCGCCAATACAGCAACTGATGCCTACTCCATCAAGAATCTCTTGGATGGAAGAGTTGTGAATTGAGCCCATGCTAAGTATTTGAAGCGATGGATTGATGGAAAAATTAAAAGAGTTCCTGAAGGACCGATGAACCATTAAGTTGGTCATGTCCTGATGATTAGGTCAAGTCCAAAAAAAGGACCTCTGAACCAATATAGAT
The DNA here is from genome assembly GCA_022478985.1 of Massospora cicadina. NCBI lineage: Eukaryota > Fungi > Entomophthoromycota > Entomophthoromycetes > Entomophthorales > Entomophthoraceae > Massospora > Massospora cicadina. Next base: position 236,447 of record JAKSZP010011854.1, read on the forward strand.
GGTTAAGTCCGAAAAAAGGACAAAGAACCATAGAAAACTGGAAGGTTTAAGTACCCAGGACCCAGTTTGGGGGAAAAATTGATAAAAGATATGGGAAAAAAGATTATAAACTGCACAGAAAAAACCAATATAATTTTATAACTTTTATTTTTATTAATTGTCCTCAATGCGGGGATGATTCTGCCTATGTTGCTTCTTGGGGAGGGAGGATGGATCGCGATAGGAATGAACAGCCCATCAAAATTGATGTGAGATCGGATGCTAGTGAGGGCTAGACCTACATGAAACCAAATTCTTTGAGCGGATGCAGAACCCTGTGAGAAAGTGACTAGGGGAAGGGAAATTGAAATATTGGAAGAAGCCAATCGCAAATCCCCAGAGCGGGGAGGAAAGAAACAGTATAAGAAGAGACAATCAGCAAATAACCCCGAGTAATCCTGATATGGTACCAGAGCTGGAAGATTAGTCTTGAGCGCCTGATGACAGGCTTCATCAAGAACACTGGACATATGGGCTGGCAGCAAACAAGGGATGCTTGACGGGGTTGCCAAATCATGCCCCCTACTAAAGCCATCAGCAGAAGATACTGATGGGAAGCACCAGCGAAGAGATAGTCATACAGGGAACAAAAGTCATCCTGCAAGTGATGACTATGGGCTTCTCAGAAGCTGAAGCTGAAGGAACAGTGAAACCTGGGAGAGTCTGGAAGATTCATGGGCCAACTTCAAAGAACTTGGGCAGCAAAGTGAAGAGCATAAGCAGCAGTATCCAGATCCAGGATGTTATCAAATTCAAAGGGTTCAGCGCTAGGGATAAAGCCTCAGTGACTTGGCCTGGAGTTCAGTGTAGGGGAGCTCAAAGTGAATACTGTTACCAATGGTGAGCTCGGTAGCCAGAACAGTGGGTTTGTAATATTGTCCAAGTCAGAAGAGGAACTCAGGAAGCAGGTCCAACCCATCAAGAAAAGAGCGATTAAGAGAAAATGGTATAATCTCTGGAGCATCCACAATGATGGTCGGTGCATCAGTGAAAGGAGCTGAATCCAGGAGAGTGTCAAAATCCAACTCTGGAATTGATGACAGAGGAAGAATTGGTTGAGAGTTGTTCAAACAATCGCAATCCTGGTTTTGGAGGGTGTCAGATTCTGGTGGTTGACTCAAAATTAATCATTTGACAACCATCAGATTGGGCCAATTATCCTTTCAACGCTTGAGCTAACACTTGTTGCAAACTTTACAACTTGGGCCAATTATCTCAATGACAATTTGATCGAGTAATTTATCAGGCGCTTGGCCCAAATATGCTCACACATTATAGCCGATTCTGATGCATCAAATTTCATCAATTGGTCCCAATTATAGAAACACAAACCATTAAATTGTATATAAATAATTTGGGGATGACCCAAAGTTACATTTAAAAGTCCCATGGACAATTAAACAAACGAACAACATTATCAATTTTCTACCTGAGGGCGAAATTTATATGTCAATATGCGTAATCAGCACAATAGCACTTACGTGGACTGCCCAAGGGGGTTACTTAAGGCTACTGAGGAAGAGGCCTGCCAATGTCCCAATTAGGGGTGCATCATTTTCTTCAATTGAGGCCAAAATTTTACAGAAGGTGTGCCTTGTCAGCAGTATGATAAAACTGAAATCCTGAAGATCTTAGGACAACTTTGCATTCTTTTATCGCAGTTTTTGTACCTGAAATCCTCCTGATTTTGGGAGTATTTTGCCACCAATGAACCTAAGAAAAGGTTTCAGTCATAGGCCGAACTGAGTGGCAAAATAGCTGTTAAAAACTTTGTGCTGGATGTGGCCAGGAGATGCCCTAGAGGTATAAATAAGGCGCCTGGCCTAACGACCATTATCAAATAAATAGCTTAAATAAAAGTTACATTAATTTTATCCTTTTCCTGGTTTTTAATTGAATCCCAACCTTGGAGAAGTGTCAATAAAATTGGATGGAACAAATTCCCAGTTTGTATTTAATCCTGCCTCGGACAAAATTCCTAATTATGAAGTAAAAATTACACCTAAAATTGGCCAGAAGAGTCGAGGCAAATTTAATAGGCCTAGTGAGTTGTTAAAAAGTCCAAATCCCATAAACTACAGGCGCTATAGAGGATCAACCATTGGAACTTCGGCCTGAATAGACGTGCAGGATATTAATTTTCAAGCAAGTGATCCTCAGATTTTGACAGAGGGATTGGTTACTGTTTCTGGTAATTTGATGGAAGGACTAGCTTCTGGCGCCAGACTAGGCGTATGAGTCCTGGAAGGACCATAGAAGAGGTTCCATTGAGAATCCTGACTCATCTGCTGGAAGAGCTGGAGGTCTTGATCAGAAACAATTTAGAAGCTGCTAGTATCATGACTCAGAATTCAACATATGAGCTGGATGAGAGGGGGATGTCAGACTTATATGGAAGTCGACATTTTGTACTCTACAATTCATTAAGCTCCAATTTTGGAGAAATTAATCCCAAAAATTAATGGGATAAGCTCTCCAAGAGAAGAATTAGGAATGACTTGAGCCAAGAAGTAATGAGAGAAATAACAATAGTGAATAAAAATAAGTATCTTTAGTTGAGCCATGAAAAAAACATTAATGGCAAGAGTCTCCTGTCTAAAATGAGGAAAAAAAATCAGGAAATCAAGGATGCCAAACCAAGGATCCTGAATATGTCAGCGGGTCATATGCCCTGACAGGGGGAAAACTGGATCCCAGGACTAATATCATCACAAGTAAATTGACCATCCTGGAACAACAGTAGATCGTGGGGACCACACTCTGAGTAGGTGGTAGTGAGGAGGAAGAGGAAGAGCGCCGCATGCCAAAGGTCATCCTGAGCAGCATTGAGTATTGATGATCATACTCTGCTTGAGCCAACAAAGTATTTGACCAAGTGTCCAAAGTGGTGTTCTCATGCCCTGGTCCTTTTCTTGCTGGAAATCTAGGCAAGAGGGGGATGTGTTGGGATTTTTGCCCATATTCTAAGCCTACTAGATTACCAGGAATTGCTAGGAGATAATTACTTAAGGCGAAGTGAATTGAAAATTGGTTGGCCCAAGCTTTGTAGTAAATACTTTTGGGGGATTTTGGGATGTTCGCCTAGTCATATCCATCAGGGATCGATCTGGATGAATACTTAAGATCTCATTGGGTGGAGTTGCTGACGAAATAGGGGCATCTGATTTTGATTGAATATCAGGTGTACTGATTGGGATCAGTCAGGTTTCATCACTGAATGATTGGGAATGAATAGCAAATTGTGAGGCGAGTGATGCCGCCTCCAACTAGCGAATCAATCAGTTGGTGCGTGACCTGCCTTAATGGGTAATAAGTCCCATTACCTAAGCAGTTCACTAGCCAAATATGGTTGGTTCACTTGGATCGAGAGGAAAACGTTAGGGACACGTTTTCTGACTCTTTCCATTTAGGTCTCAATGATGTCCAATGACAGAATCCTAGCCAGGATGGGGAAGACCATTGCTGCCAAGATGAGGATGGGTGATTCAATGGCAACTGCTGCCGTTTTATTGAAGAGGTGTCAACTGAGAGTTAAATGACCAAATCCCCACTATAAATTCCCTAGAATTCACTCCTAATAAAAAACCAGAGTTTAGAACAGAGTTATATTGCTCTATAGCTTTTATCCTGTATATAGTTTAAGTAGTAAACTATTATCCGCTTCCAATTGTGCTATTCTTCTCAAGGATATTATTGCTGTGTGCAATAATTGGGAGACTCTTAATGAAAATAGTAAAGATCTGAGCAGGGATCTAGAGAAGAAGGAGACACAAATGGGGATTACTGCCAACTTTGTGTTGGACTGAAGAGACTATCACCAGGTAATCTCAGAGAAAATTGGGTTGGACATAATGAGGGTACAAATACATAGATCATGACATTACAAGTATTTTAATTGAGAATACTGGCCGATAGTTGGGCTGAGATATAAGAATTCACACTCAACTATGGATAATAGTCATCATACTATTATCAACTGATAATCCAATTTACTATATAACGCAGATGAAGTGCACAAGAAAACCAAACCTGTGCAGTAAAAAGATTACTAGAGTTGTTTGCTGATAATAACCCTTAAGTAATTTTTTACACCTGGCCTCAAAAATTAAGGTATATGTGGTATCAGCCCCCATGATCCCAACATGCCACATCACTGGCATCAGTGAACGACAGGAATGGCTAATAAACCAAGGATAAACTAGGATAGGCTTTCTACAAAAAAGCATATTAACATATGGAAGGCATTTTTCTGCTTAGGGAGTCATTTGAAGGGGATATCTTTCTAAAGATAGACAAGATGTATAATTAGGTCAGCAAACTGAGGGATGAACTGACAATAATGACCCATTTTGCCTAGGAATAAATGAATATCCTTGAGGCTCTGAGGGCGTGAAATCCTCTTGATTGCTACAACTTTGTCATGATAAGTTGAACTCCTCGCTCCAAGACCTTGTGGCTGATAATTTTATTTTAGAATGAAAGATAAACATTTTGAGGGAGTGAGCTTATAGAAGGCTTTTAGAGACGATTAAAACTTCATGGGGTGCTCCAGATGGTCGTTGAAGGTTTTTGTTATACAGTAATGTCATCAAGATAGACAAAAACGCAGTTCAGTTTTGAGCTTCCTGGGATCCCATCTTTGGTGCGTTATAATGAGGCGTCACAATACAGAGTCCTTGGGCATTCTGATTGGCTCAAATATTCCTTCATTAGCAATTAATGCGCACTTTGATCAATCCTCAGGTGTCAACTCTACATGCCAGTATCTGCCAGTGAGATCCATTTCAGAAGATATTGAAAACTGGCAAGCAATTAGAGTGAACCATTGATTTGGAAAAGGATAGCTATCTTTTAGTAATAAGAGATGAGCCTTTGGTAACCCATTAACATCCTATGGATAATACCTTTCTTCTGAACTAGCAAGATAGGAGAGGCCCATGGACTTTGGGAAGGCACCTGAAATCAAGCTCCCAATAACTGTTTGATACCAACAGCCACCTAATCTTCTTTAACCTTGCTCTTCCTATAAAAATGGTAGCATATAGGTTTAGCGTCTTTATCCTTGACATGATATAGGACGCCATTTATTTCTTCAAAAATCATAGTTGGAGGTCGAGAAAAGGTAATACTACTCCTCTAGTAACTTCTCAACTTAGCCCAGTTGTTCACTGGTTAGCTTACGCCCAATAGAGGCATCTATCAAGGCTACTGAAGGAGGAGACTTCAGCCTAAATATTTTTAGGCTCCTAAGATTACCTACATCTCTGATCATTTTTACAGGCAGTAAGCAAAAATAAGCGGCTGGAGTATTCAGGTCCACTGTCCTAGGGTTAGAATTTAGTTTTCCAGCAACCCTGAGATGGACTATCATAATCAGGATCTAAAATTCTGGGGCAAGTCAAGACTTACTTGATGGATGGGTTGTTCATGCCCCATGTCTCTAGTAAGTATCCTGGTGGATATTGACATGTACCCTGATCTCAATAATAACCTGGGACTTGTGCAGTATAGTATTCGATTTTGTTAAGTAGATAGACATGCCCTCCTGTCTATCTACTGCAGGAGGGAGTATCCACACAAGAGCTCTTAACATGGTTTTGATCTTATTAATAGAATACTCATTGTAAGTCCGGGGGAGCACCCCCTCTGCTTAGACCAGAAAGTTTTTCCATTTCCCAACAAAAATGGTCCAAAGAGGGCGGCTGTCCCCCTTGTCACACAGGGTGATATCGCCCATGTGGTAGATGAGCGCTGGGTAACAGCTCTCCCCCTGGTGATTCCTCCCCCTATCCCTGTGCTCACCTCAGCCAAATTAGTACGTTGAATTGAGAAAATTTGCGCTGAAATCGTTGAAAAAAACACCACCCCCATGAGCTGGAAGGAGTTTATGAATTTGATGGCGCCAAGCCTTCAAAATCAAAGTCCAAATACCATAAAACCACAATAATGAGGCCCAATGGGCTTGCATATCTGATAGATTCAAACTTAAGTGTCAAATCCTCAGTAACACTTGTCAATGGCATTGAGCCTTTGAAAAATGTTGTTGGTTTAAAACTTGTTCCAAAATCTACAGGGCAAAGCCCAATGGACGCATACCTCTTAGTCTGAATGTGTCTAGTAATGAATTCTCAGTCAAAATTTCCAATGGCATTGAGCCATTGGGCAATAATGTTGCTGATTCAGAACTCCTCTCAAAATCTTCAGGGAGAAAGCCTGACGGTCATGTACCTCCATTGTGGACTGTTGCCACTAGCTCAAAACCCCCACTTCAAAATCTGGATTGTTGATCAATGCTACCCACTTGGCCAAACAAACGCCCCAGCGACCAGGCATGGGCAGGTTGGGTATCACGAACCCATTTCCAACCCATTGGTACCACCCCTATGCGGGGTGGCCTTGGGGGATTCCCATTGCCCATCAGGCTAGATGCCATCACACTAACTGTAAGAAATGCAGTGAAGCTGCAAGTCAGGCATTTAAGGTCAAACAATAGTGCCTCAGCCCACTGCCAATTCATTCAAAGTCAGTTCAGATTGAAATCATTTACCCCCTCCCTCAAAAGTTCAACATGTTAGGTCAAAATTTGAGGGCCCCAATCCCATGATTTGACAAGCTTCCCAAAATCGACCACTATTTAATCAGTTGATCGCACCAAAAAAATTGTTGGTCAATTTTCTTAAATTTACTTTACAATAAAATTCATCTTGAGTCACCAATTTTTTATTTTACTTCAAATTTTTCTTCTTTAGCTCCCTATGGTGCTAACGTTGTGGCCCATTGGGCCCTACATTGGCTGAGCAATACCAATCATGATAGTAACAATAGCTCCCTCCATAGCCAACTGGGCCTATTGAGTAAGAAACTTCTGGGAATTTAATTCCATCATTGAAGCCATCAGCCAACAGAATATCAGAATCCTGTGGGCTCATTTATCTCTAATTCACTTGAGGATCCACCCCCTCACCTCTGCTTTTGTGTCAAACCCTCCTATGGAGTATCCTGAAGCAGCTAATCCAATAGTTTAACTCCCTGAAGCAAGGCTCGTAGGGTCTGGAGTTGCAACAGCCTGGTTCATTGCCAGGTTTCTTTTTACGCTTGCCACACATCAAAGAACATTTGTTTCCCATCTTTCTGCGCCTAACAACTTTGTTCAAGCGTCAATGCCTCTGGCATTCTGGCTTGCTTTTTGGGTGCTTTTGCATCCTGACTGGCAGGCCAGTCTAAACTTCATATGCCATCTCCCTTACATAATCTATCAACCTCTTTTTTCAAGCCATTTTCACTCTTCACTTAGAGATGGGCGCTTCAGTGGTTACCCTTTATCAAATGAACGTTCAGTAATTAGTTTGTCTCATTATGCTTGTTTGGTTAATCACCAATTTTGTGATCAGCGTTTAAAACTCTTTAAGTAATTTATCTATGGTAGCAGGGCCCCATGGGCCGCTACTCTTCCCTCAGTTTATTCTCAAGTAGGGAATCCAAGTTCTTCCCAAGATATTGTTATTTAAGTCCTCAACGCCCTTGACAAGGTGCAAATGTGATCTGTTGTTGCCCTAAATAATGCTGCTTCATTATCCAACGCCCAGCAAGGTGTTGCCCTTTTGGATGAAGTTAAAGGCAAAGCTCATAGATGGGTATGAGGACTTCTGCATACCACTGCTTGTGCGGGTGATCATACCTCACTTGTTGTAGCATAATCAGCAGCCTTGAAACCCCTGTGTCACTTTAAGAACGATTATTTAATTTACTTTCTTGTATGGCTGAAGCCCCTTGCTTGACCTCTGTAATTACAGTCTTCTGTGAGCATGCCCCCGCGCTTGAGTTCTCTAGTGATATGCTCCCAGAAATTTTTATATTGGCATTGGATTCCACCTCTTCTCATTACTAGTTTGGTTTACCCCTATGGGGACAGTGGATCAAATGTGCAAGGTTGTAACTTCCATTAATGCCTCCCTTCGCCATGCTCTCCACCTTCAAGATGGAAACTACACGATCAGGTTGCCCAACAGAGACTTGGTGTAAGTCTTAAGGGAACGTCCCCTGGGCATTGATAAGGCCATTTTCCTGTTTCTGAGCAGGAAGGTACCAAAGAGGATGGCTGTACCTCTCATCACTCAGGGCGATCTTGCCCACGTGGTAGATGAGCTCTGGGTAACAGCTCTTCCACTTCAGATCTCTCCTCCAGTACCCACACTTACCTCAGCAGAACTGTTATGGGGAAATAGTGAAATCTGCACCGAGATTGCCAAAATGAAATTGATTAGAACATCGAGTGGCAGTCAGGCTGATGTTTGAATTTTAAATAGTTTGAAAAGGAATGAAGACTGACCTATTGGCCGGAATGGCTGATGGTCTCAATTCAGTTAACACTACAATTGAGAAAATTTCCTCCTTCCAAAATCGTCAGGGATCATCCCTGATGGGCAGGTAACAGCATCAGGCACCATTGACAAGGGTTTGAAGCTCCTTGCTGACAAATTGGGCGTTGCGCCCAAAGCAACAATTCTGACTGAACGAACAGCTCAGCAACTGGGCATGGGCAGGTTGGACGTTCTTAACCCGTTCCCAATCAAATGGGCCTGCCCTTACGTGGGGTGGCCTTGGGGGATTCCTGATGCTCATTAGGCTAAATGCCATCACGCCAACTATTGGAAACGTATCCAAGCCTCAGTTCAGACATTTGAGGTCAAACTGGTATTGACTTGGCCCACCACTTAATTCTTCAATGTCATTTCTCAATTAACTTATCTGTTCCCCATTCCCAAACAATTCGCCAGTTAGGTTGAACTTGAGGGACCTGATCCCAGCTTGGTCCTTTATAAATTGCCCACTATTTAATCAGTCACATTGCACTGAGAAAATTGTTGGTCGATTTTTATTTCCTAAATTTTCCATTAAAAACCCTTTCCTAAAATCTAGTTTTTATGTTGAAAAAGAAACCGCCTATTCTGCCAACCCTCACATTCCCCTTGAGGTTAGTGGCCATACTTATCTGGTATTGTATTATGTGCCTGTATGAGATTCTGGCTCACTGGCAGTTATTGGGAAAATACCTTTCCAGTTCCATATTAGTCATAACAGCAGCAGTGCCTTCGGCATTCTGGTTTGCCATTTGGGTGCTTTGGCACCTAGGCTGGCATGCTGGTCTAATTCTTACTTGCTGTTTGCCTGACACTTGGATTCTGTTTCCGTTGAACCAGTATTGGTACTGGCCCCAGAGTCAGCCAAGGCCCCGCGCTTGAGTCGGATTACCCTGTTTCTTTTATCAATGAGTCACTAAAAGCCCAGATTGAAGAAGCTGGTTCCCAAACCCTTACTCTTCTCAACTTTACTCTAAAAAAGCCAGACCTTTCCCCTGATTTGCTAGCTATCTCTTCAGTATCAGAAGAAATGACCAAATCTGCCAATAAACAAAACTTCGCCTATATTTATTGCCCATGAAGATTAGTATTGAAGCTCACCATATGTCCTTTGAGGCCTTGGTGGACACTGGAGCAGCGTGTAATTTTATGAGAGTAGAGCTGGACCACCAGTTGGAACTTGACCTGGACTTGGGTCTTATAGTGATGGTCACTTTGTCAGCTTCCCAGCCTTCAAACCTAGTATGACGCCCAATACCTTTCTCAGTTCACCAGTTTAGCTTTTACAATTGGTTCTCCACAATGCAAAACTTAGTGTTTCCAGTAATTTTGGAAGTGGGTTGGTGGCGTTGACAGCATGTAAGAATTCACCTCGAGTCCAATATGTTGTCATCTGCTAATGCCAAGATGGAGGGCAAGTTTCCTTTGGTGGATACTCTAACTAAAACTCAAGGTCGCAGTTTAATTACTTCCCTTGTTTCCCCTATGAGCCTCCCATTGGATTTCTCAGAGGCATTGATGGGATATTGAAGTATCTTCGATTCTGAGAAGGTAGACTGCATCCACCCATAAAAAATTCGATTTAGGGTTTATAACAACGGTGCAGGTGGTGAAAATTAACTGTTCTTTGAACCCTCATACAGCGGAGGAGGATGCTGCTCTCAATGCATGGTTAGATTAAATGCTTAAGAAAGGGTGGTTGTTCAAAGAGACATCATCAGTTGCTTCTCCCATCGTTTTTGCCAAGAAGACTGATGGTTCCCTTTGTCCCTGTGTGGATTATGATCACCTAAATAAGATCACAGTCCATGATCCCTACCCTTTGCTGTTGGAGCAAACATTCAGTCAAACGATTTCTAAGTCACGTGTGTTCTCTAAACTTGATCTTGTGAATTCCTTTAATCAAATTTGGGTGATGGAAGGTCAGGAATGGCTTACCTCTATCCAAACAAAAAGGTGTATTTTCCAATTTCGAGTAATGCCATTTGGGTTAAGAATGCACCAGCCACATTCCAAAAAATGATTAATAATGCGTTGAGTGACCTCCGTTTCACTTGCACAGTTGCATAAATTGATGATATCTTGGTACACTCCCAAAAATCCAAACAACATGCAAAGGACTTGGAAGCATTAGTGGCTGCCTTGCACAAGGTGAACCTGTTCATCAAGCCTTCAAAATGTGAGTTTTGTAAAGAGGAGGTTACCTTCTTGGGCAATATCATCTTAAAAAATGAGTACTCTATTCCCCCCAACAAGTTAGACGCCATCCTCAAATGGCCAACTCTGACAACCCAAAAGTAATTAAGAAGCTTCTTGGGCACTAAAATTTTCTAAAAAAATCCTCCCTTGCTTTATCTCAGTTAGCCGCCCCACTTCATCTTCTTACAGGTAAGAATGTTCCCTTTCATTGGCCATCTGAGTGCCAGCAGGCATTTGAGTTGATTAAATAGTTGGTATTGTCACCCCCATCCTAAAACATGCAGACCCCTTTAAACCCTATGTTGTTGCATGTGATGCCTCATCTGTTGCAGTCGGGGCTGTCCTGCTTCAGGAGCATGATGGGGTTAGAACATCCGGTCACCTATTTTTCCCACAAGTTTTCTCCTACTGAACAATCTTAGGCCATCTATGATAAGGAGTTGGCAGCCATCGCATGGGCCTTGACTCAATGGTGGTATCTCTTATAAGGCGCTCAGCATGAGTTAACAGTGTGTATGGATCACTGAGCCCTTCTGTATTTTCACATACCACAGAAGCTGGTACATCAGCAGGCCAGAACCTACCAGGATTTGTGTAGTTTCAACTTCAAATATAAGTTTGTAAAAGGTGCGATAAATGTACTCCCAGATTTTCTTAGTCATACCCCTGCTCATTGCCCCACTGACTCAGATGAAGTGAATCTGATTATAGTAATTCCACATACTCAAATCTTATCCATAGTACCTCCCATGGTCTTGTCAGTGGACTTAGCTCCTGACGCGCCTTTTATTTCACAGGTATTAGTAGCCCAAATGACCTGTCCCAAAGGCGTGGATCTTCTGTAAAGAATGTCCCTCCCAGCTCATAAACATTCCCTATATTCCTTGGAAGAGGGTCTTATTCATTTTTGGTCACAGGTGTGGGTCCCTCCTCTTCTTAGAGCCGAAGTGTTTCAGTATCATCATGACCCCCACTGTTGGCCACCTGGCAATAAGAAATGTATTAACTTGATTAAGGTAGCTATAATTGGGTGGGCTTGTTAAAAGAAGTATCAGCCTGGATTGCCGATTGTTTCGCCTGCGTGTGGTCCAAGTCAGATCAATCAGGAAGGAATGGTCTCCTTCACCCTTTACAACAGGCTGATGGTTCATGGACATCAGTGTCCTTGGATTTTATTGTTAAACTTCCCTGTTCTAATGAGTTCACTGCCATGATGGTGGTGGTTGATTGTTTCACAAAATTTGCCCTATTTATCCCATGCTCTTCCATCATTACTTCAAAGGAAACTGCCCGTCTCTTCATGCGCCATGTGTTCTCTATGTTTGGTCTCCCTCAGGAGATTGTTAGCGACTGTGGGCCCCAGTTTACAGAGCAGTTCTGGATGATCTTTTATTGATCTTGAAAAATAGCCTGTCAATCCATGGCGTATCATCCCCAGTCTGATGGACAAACTGAGCGGGTTAATCAGATCCTGGAACAGTACTTGCGCTTCTATGCTATGGCCGCGCAGGATACCTGGGCTAATAAACTTCCTCTTATGCAGTTTGCCTATAATAATGGAACGCATGCCTCTATGGGGTTTTCCCCATGTGAAGCAACCTTGGGGTACAACCCTCTTTTTCAGTCAGTCCATGTCTGCGCCCAGAGGTCCCAGCTGCCGCGGATCATGCAGAGCACATTCAGTCCACCCAGTCCTTGGTTTGGGAGCAGCTTACTAATTCTATCAGTGATTACAAGTGGTTTGCAGATCAGAAGCTGCTACCAGATCATGAGATTGTGGTGAGGTCATATGTCATGCTTGATATGTATCATCTATGGATGCAGGTACCTTCTTGGAAGTTTGCAAGTAAGCGTTCGGGTTCCTACTTGGTGGAGGAAGATTTGGGTAATGGTGCTTTCTGGTTGAGATTGCCAACTCACTGGAAGCAACATCCAGTCTTCCATGTATCTCAGCTGCCCCCGTTCAAGGGGGTCAATCCCCTCAGAGCCTGAGCCAATAGTGATTGAGGGTGCAGAGGAGGCTGAAGTGGAACTGATTTTAGCATCCCTCAGATCTCAGAGGTCAGTTCAATATCTCGTCACTTGAAAGGGCTATCAGCTTATGAGAACAGTTGGGTCAAGGCCCAATATTGCGCAAATTGCTTATAACTGGTCAAGGCTTACCACGTTTCCCACCTTGATGCTCCCCATCCCCCTCTAAAATTGCTGCTTTAATGGCCATCAAGTTGCCCAAGGCTCAAAAAAGTGTAGCTCTCACACAGTTTCCCGGTGGTGGCACCCCTTTTATGGCTAAAGGAAATGGTACTGTAAGTCTGGGGGAGCATCCCCTCTGCTTAGACCTGGTAGTTTTTCCATTTACCAATAAAAAGGGTCTGAAGAGGACGGCTGTCCCCCTCATCACACAGAGTGATCTCGCCTATGTGGTAGACAAGCGCTAGGTAACAGCTCTCCCCCTGAAGATTCCTCCCCCTGTCCCTGTGCTCACATCAGCTGAAGTAGTATGACAAATTGAAAAAATTTGCGCTGAAATCGTTATAAAATACCACCCCATGAGCTGGAAGGATCTTTATGAAGTTGATGGTTCTAAGCCCTCAAAATCAAAGTCTGAATTCCTTAAAACCATGGTAAGCTTTTCTTTCCTGTAAGCATCACTTTTGTTTATAGGTGAGCAGATTAATTTAACCAATCACAACTTGTCACAATTGTGCCGTCCAATAAGGGGATGACAAAGCGACTTATTCCACTGAATATACACGCCTATGCAGCAGCGATGATGGGTAACAGCATGGACCAGAAGGCCCAGCTGCTCAACTTCAACCGTAGTGCAAAAAAGGGACCATATGTTCAAACAGTGACTATCTCAAGATGGGTTAAGGTTTTCACTGAACTGGCAATATCAGCCACAAATTTCCCAAATCCTCACTAAAATTTGTGTGCGCATTATCTTTGGCGTTGATGAACCTCTACAATATGAAACAGTATGTCAGGCTATCCCAGAACGCTTCCCAGAATCTGTAAGCTTGACTGAAAAATAACTATGGGAACCTTAAATCTTGGCTTTGCTACTGCTAAGGCCGCGGATGCAGCCATAACTTCCCCATTTGTAGTTGCCTACACTAAGCTGGGAGTATGCAAGGAGCCTGAAAAAATTATATCCAATATCCCAATCACACGAACACATTTTTGGGATGATAAAAATTGTTTGTAGTACTAGAAGGACTCCCAACCACTGAAAAGCGGGACTACTTTCAGGAGAGTATCTGTAATTCTCCGTTTCCCAGCGCGTCAGTGCAGATTGCACAAGGCCAACACCAGGAAACCAGCCAATATAAGGGAAGCTGCTAGTGCCCCGCAGATAGTGCTGGAGCTGGAGCAGCTAACCGCGAAAGTGGTTATCCACAGTGGGAAACCTTCAATGGAAATGACGGGGTGCTGGGTGGGAGCAGTAGGGAGCGGCACAGGTTGGAGGGAACCTGGGCGGCCCGATGGAGCACCAAAAGAAGGTCTTACTGTGGTTATGATCAATTGGTTAATATATCGTGAGACCTCCTTGAAGAGGTCCGCGCACAGGTTAATTGGAAATAACATAAAAATGTGCAAATTATCGGGTTTTATTAAAATGGAAAGATGACCAACAATGAATGTTGGTCAGAGGAAAATGTATTTAAGCTTGGATGGGGAAATTGGGGTTATGCCGCAGTGGGCCCAAGCAGTGACTCACCAATAGGGCGATACTTCCATCCAAGTTAGTAAATAGGCTGAAACTGACTTCACTCAAGTTATCAACTGAAGTTGGATTCAACCTGAGCGCATTATTTCATAGCAGGAACGGGTTTGAACCCTTGTTCCAAAACTAAGCATACCAAACCATCCACCTTAATTTGGTAAATGGTTCGTTTTAATGCGAATGCCTTGCTTCAAGGCTGGGCCCTAGGTTCCTCATCCAGGCCAACCTGAGCATACCTGGCCTGCACCCAGCGCTGGTCCACGGTATGCTTCAGGTCCGGAAGGGCCTGAAGTTTCACCTTTTGGGCTTTTGGCGCCCAGCCTTGTCTTTAGCATTTACCCCCATAATAACGTCATTGGTACATGACATTACCCTCTCCTCCCTGAGGGGCTCCACCCCCCCAGGGGCATGAGCAAGGGAGAAGTTCTTGTGAGCGGGGGCCAACTTCATAGCGGCAATAATTGGAGGTGACTGTGAGCTGGCAGCCTGGGGGAAACTCTGGTGGAAAGACTCTATCAATTCTTGGGCATGGGCACAAACCCGTGCAGGAACCCAACTGTTATCCACCACATCAAACCCCTTCCACGACACCAGGTAATCCAGTCTTCTCTTCACACAACGCAAGGCAACAATCTCCTCCACTTCCCACTCCGGCGCCCCATCCACGAGATATGCCTCAGTAATCTCTGGAGGGGAGCCCTCAAACAATGTAAGCTTGCTCTCATGGAAGATAGAAAAGATATGAAACAAGGGGGGAAGATCTAACTGGTATGAGGCGTGGCTCACCTTCTTAACAACGCGGTAAGGCCCAATCCTCTTAAGTCCCAGCTTCTTACATGGCTGCTTAATTGGGATTTTTTTGCATCCAGCATCACCAGATCTCCTTCTTTGTATGCCGGTCCGACCTGTCTCTTACTATCTTCATTCTCCTTGTAAGCCTGCATGGCCACGTCTAAATTTGTGCTCACCCCTTTGTGGACCTTCTTGATCATTTTCGCAAAGTCCACCACCGCTTCCACCTTGGACCCACAAGCAGGCTCCATGTTGAAGTCGGGATTAAATCCATAGTTGGCAAAGAAGGGGGAACAACCGATTGATGCATGTTGCGTGTTGTTATAACTAAATTGGGCCATAGGGAGATGAGAAACCCAATTTGAATGATCTGCAGTGGTGTAACACCGCAGGAACTGTTCAAGCACTGATTCACTCATTCTGTCTGCCCATCCAATTGGGGGTGTTAGGCAGTTGAATGGCAAGGGCAGATTTGCAGAGTATTACACAACTCCTCCCAAAAGACAGAGGTAAACTGGGGGCCCTAATCACTAACTATTTCCTGGGGGACCCCATGAAGGGCGAACACATGGGTAATGAACAGTCTAGCCATCTCCACTGCGGTGACCATGGTCTGGCAAGGGATAAAGTGGGCGAAATTCGTAAAACGGTTCTCCACCACCATGATAGCATCATAGCCATCAGAATTAGGTAACTCCACAACGAAATCAACTGATAGGGAAGTCCAAGGGCCCTCAGCATTTTGGACTGGTACCAACAACCCCGCGAGAGGCTGCCAATTTGGTTTCATTTGGTTGCAGACTAGGCACTCTTTACAGTATCGGCCTACCTGAGTGGCTAATCCCTTCCAATTGTAAGTGCGAAGGATAAGCTCAAAGGTCTTCGCCTTTCCTGGATGACCAACGGTGATTCCATCATGATGGTCCCGGATGATTTCCAGGCGAGGTGGTCCAGAAGGAACCCATAAGCGCCCCTGGAACCACACCATCTCATCCTTCACGTGATAACCTCTGGCAATATCCTCCTAATTCATGGCGCTCTTTGCAAGGACCATAGTATATTTAGCTGACAATGGCTGAGAAAGGACCATCTTTCTGAACATACCATATTCCTCCGCATTTTCTAGAGGAGCAAGCGCTGGCTTCTTGGCAAAGGGAGTGGGAATTGGGGATGCAATCTGACACGGCGGAATCATCAACTGGGTATTGTGCATCTCCACCTCCTTAGGATCAGGAGCTAGGGCAGGGTTGCGGCTTAAGGCGTCCGCCAACCCATTCTCCTTGCCCTTGGTGAACTCATAAGAAAACACAAATTGGACAAGGGTCTCATGCCACCGGGTTTGCTGTGGGGTTAGTACATGAGGTGCGCGGTAGTACAGCAAGGCACGGTGGTATGTACATACCCGGAATGGTTGGGTAGAGCCATGCAAGTGGTGACGCCAATAAGTCAACGCCTCCACCACTGCTAGTAACTCCTTGTCATAATTGGCTTAATGCAACTCATGCAGAGACATCTTCCTAGAAAAATATCCCACCAGATGCTCTATTCCATCTTCACCTACTTGTAAAAGGGCTGCCGCTATGGCGAAGTTGGAGGCATCTGAAGCAACAATAAACTCTTTCTTTGGGTCGACATGGCGAAGAACAGAAGTGGACAGCAACTTCTGCTAAGCATCACTTTTCAAAAATCAATTCAGCCTGAAATTTAGCTCCCCTAAAGAGATTTACAAAAACTATTAGCAAATATGGCGGGAAACCCCGCAAAAGAACCCGCAGGCTCTGCCAAACGATCAGCATCACCCCCAAACGAAGCAACCCTCGGTTACCCACCTCAGGGTCAACCAGAATCACCCGCTCTCAAGCAGCGGCCATGAAAGCAGGCACCATCCCCCAACCTGGAGCTACTTCAACTAGCGACAGTTCACCTGATCGCACTTCTGCAACCTGCACGCCTAACAGCTCTGTGTGCGCTGCCTCCCACCAACCCGCTGGGCCCCCTCCAACCAAGGAGGCCATCACCCATGCTGTTTTAATGGCGTCTGCTCAGTTAAATGCAACTCAGCTCATCCAGGCATTCACCTCCCCCATTGTGTCAGCTAATTCAGCCCCAACTAATATTGCTGACGCCGTGTTTCTGGCTCCCTCCATGAGGGGCGATACCCAGCTACCTGGCCCCCAAACCCTCAGATGTAAGGTTGGATTAGCCGCACATTCTGGTTCACTAAGCACCAAATTGGGACAATCTACTCTTCCCAATGAGGATTCAAATGGTTCGTATTTTGGAACTTCACACCAGTTCCAATCTCACCCATCCCATTTAAACCCCGTAATTAGCACTTTTCAATTCGGAACTTTATCTCCATATGCTGAAAATGACCAATTCACCAATCAGCCAGTGAGTTTTGCCCACAAAATCACAGCAAATACTTGGGCTGAATTTACCCAAATAGATTGGGATGGTGATGAAACATCGCCCTCCTCCCATTTGGCTGGAGTTAAGTCCAATCTGGATGGGCCTCCCCAATTTAGCGATGCCCAACAATCCGCCCCTCAATTTAATATGACGCCAGCAACTGCTGTAACATTCCAGCAACAAGGGAACTCCGCAAACTTGTCCAAACCACCAGCTCACACTCAAACCGCGATTGCAGCCCAAAGCAAACACAAACGTACCAAAGGAGCCACTGGGGCGTGGCAAAACCTCTGGCACCAACGCTACCCAAAGCTGATCCCCGGGAAGTGGCGTTTATTGCTGATGTTAAGAAGAATTGGGCCGAAACTAGAGCGCAAAAAGCTCTACCTCGCTCAACCCTCTCCCACGCAATTCGCCTTTATTATGGGCATGACCCTGTTGAATTCTATACAGAGGTTTACTTCTCATACTTTGCAGTGATTGCGGAGACATTCTAAATTAACACCACCATCCATGAATCAGTGCAGGCCACTACATTGATGTGGGCTTCACTGAAGCTGCCCTTGCTGACCATGCTGCCACCCTCCAGGTCATTATTCCGCGTGGATCTCTTTGCATCTCCCGCACATGCTCTCACCTGGAGAAAATTTCATGGGTTACTTTTTCCAACCTACCAACGACTGTTGATCCTGAGTTTCTTAAACTGGCGCTCCATCATGGTTCAATGGAGTTTGGGTCTGTTCTTTCAGTGGACTTTAGCGTCCCCTATTACTATGCTCCCACTCAAAGAGCTCGCACTGCTAGAGCGTCGTTCATCCCCTCCCCCACTGTATCCCGCAACATTGAGGTTATTACTCATGTGGCGGTAGTTGGGGCATGCCCCGAGATCTTTTTTGTCGACCCTGATCAGGCGCGCCCCCGGTGTTCATGGTGTAACGCCCTTGGACACTTGTATAATGGCTGCACAGCTCAAAAACAAGCCCTCTTAGCCACCACCCAGGGGCTAAACCAGGCCAAAAACGATCCCACGTGGCCGCAGCAGCAATTCCACAACCCACACAATGGGTTCCCGTTCAAGACCTGTCCCCTGAGGCCTTACGCCTAGCAGTTGAAACATCTAATCCCACTATTGGTATGGGATACCTTCGCGCTCATGCCCCCTTCCAGTGGGCACCCCCTCCAATCTCCCAGAGTCAACTCCCTCTCTCACCAAGCGCAAGGCATCTCCCACAGGGTGCCCCTCGTCAGCCACTCCCACTCAGGGCTCCGCGGCACCCCCACCAACCTATACCAGCGATTTATCGCATCAACCCTCAGCTCCCAGTGGAGCTATGCCCACCAGCATGGACTGGCAACCCGCGGCCTGCGGTAGAAGTGCCACCTCAAAGAGTCCTACCCCAACCCCACAGTTCATTTCACGCGGATCCTTTGCAGTGTTGGAGGAAGTGAATATGGACTCAGACTCATCAAATGGGGACACCGCGGAGGTCACCATTGAGCACCCTCAGGTCCTTCCCCTGCAACGGAGCGGGGGCAGCATCCTAGGCTGGCTTACTGGGTCCTCCGCCCCCCCACCCTCTCCTTCCCCTCAGAACCCTCGACGCTCCTCACAGATTGCAGCTAATAGTCAAGCTAAAGGACTCAAAACTAGCCGCCTCACAGAAGCAGGTTTAAGCGCTGGCAACCCCCCAGGACATGGAGGGGAACAGCTATGAGTCCCCATGGCAGCACCCTGGCCCTGCAATCCATCAACGCAAATGGGTTGCGGGACTTTAAGCGGAGAGCCCGCCTCCTCCAAAACTTCAGGTCAGCACAAATTGACATCGCTGCTGTCCAGGAGCCCCATATCCTCCCCCATGAACAATCTGCATGTAATGAACATTTTGGAGGCAACTCCTTCTGGACAAACCATGCCGCCCTTATTGTTTTGAATCCCCGGGTTAAAACCCATTCTTTTTCACAATATCTAGGTGGCTGCCTCATACTGGCCAAACTCACCACTCCTGACTTCTCTTTCTTTGCTGCAAGCATCTACCTGCCTAATGCAGGTCAGGAGCAAAATCGGCTCTTGGAAAAGCTCGTCCAACTCAACATCCCATGGAATACAGTCCTCTCAGGAGATTTCAACACAACCATAAGTCGCGTCCGTGACTCTTACCCCCTGCAGCAAAGGAACGCCCTGGATCAAGTCGCCTCCAAGATTTCCTTCGCCTGAGTGGCTTTATAGATGCGCTTCCACCCTCCGCATCTGGCCTAGGTTGCATGACTAGGATCCAGTATGATGGAGGAGCTTTCCAGTCAGCGTCACGCATAGATATGGCACTGATTGGCCCCCTGCTAATTGGCCGCGTCTCCTCTCCCATCTCTCGTGACAACCATCTGAGTAATCACAGGTCACTCACCGTTGTCCTCACCACCACACTTAGACCGTCGCGTAGGTTCTGGCCTAGGGCTGCCCCAGCTCTTCTCACCAACCCCTTCACTAAGGAGAAGCTGTCTATGACCATCCGGGAGACTCTCACCTCCCCCCACCCCACCTGCTTGACCACAAGGATAGATGGGCGGTGACCAAGGAGGGCATCACCCGCGTTGCTTACAACTGTGCCAAAGCCCAGATGACCGCAGCTCGCGCCAGAGTTAAAAGGGCGGAAGCCAGAATCAGACATCTGGAGCGAAACTGCCAGCCTTCGCCCTCTCCCAGATGGTTGGAAGACTGGGAAGCGGCGCAGGAAGCACTCCGCTTGGAGCTCACACTGCAGGAAGAATGGGCAGCAAACTTTACAACATCTTGTTACTATGCTCAATGGGAACGCCCCACCCGCTTCTTCTTTCAGAAACAGAAAGCCCGGTCAACAGCGCAGGATATTACTGCACTGAAGATTGGCACTACAACCACTTCAGATAAGGAGGAAATCACGCAAAACTACACCGCTTCTACTCCAGCCTCTTCCATGCCACCCAGGTGGACCCATCGGACATCCAAGACTTCCTGTGGCGGGCTCCAGAGCCGCCCATTGACCCACGGGCTGATGAGGCTCTACTAGCGCCTGTTTCCTTCCAGGAGGTGATGGAAACCCTTCTGAAATCCCCACGGCTTAAAGCCTCAGGCCCAGATGAAATACCCTTCGAGGTGTACCTTCTGGAACCTGCGGTGATAGCCAGAACCCTCCGCGACCTCTTCGCTGCACTCTTGGTGAATGGCGAGGTCCTCCCCGACTCCAGAGGCTCAATAACGACCCTCATTCACAAGAAGTCAGACCGTGAGAACCTGGCGAACAAGCTTTATAGCGTTGATCAACACGGAACACAAGCTCTTCACGAAGCTTCTGGCCAACCGCACCACCAAATGGGTGTCACCTCGCCTCTCCCCATCCCAGCACGGTTTTATTCTGGGGAGGCCGTTATGGGACAACTATAATGACCTTCACGTGACTTTGACTGCTAACTCTCGTAAGGTGAATGGCTTTGTGGCTCTCCTGGATATGGAGAAAGCATATGATCGGGTGTCCTGGAAGTATATTGATGCTTCCCTGGCCCGCTTCTATCTCCCCCGCAGCTAGGCGCTGAATATCAGCGCTCTATGACCAGCTCCACACCAGAGTCCTGGCGCCAATGGGTTTTACAGTGGCAGTACCAGTTGGACAAGGTCTCCGGCAAGGGGACCCCTAAGCCCTATCCTTTTTAACATCACCCTTGACCCCCCCCTTGGCCTCCTTACAGGACAAGCTAACAGGGATTCTGGTCCCAGGTAAAGCCCCCACACGCACCATGGCATTTGCAGATGACACCGCCATTGCATTTGGCTGCCCTGGGGATGTTGCCCTCGCTGCTGTGACCATTGAGAGGTACACCAAGGCGTCCAACGCCATGGTCAACACCTCCAAGACAAAAGTTGTACAGGTCGGCTACCCCACCTTCCCCCACCATTTGGTATTGAACCTGTGCGCGGTACCTTCCGTCACCTGGGCGTTCTCACCAACCAACAAGGAGTTGCGCTAAAAGACAATGAGGACTTGCTCCTCGCAGCAGTTAACTCCAGGATTGCCAGCTGGAACCGGTGGCACATCACCCCCCAGGGTCGAGCTCTGATGGCCAATGAGTTCCTCCTCTCCAAAGTCTGGTTCCTAGCGCACGTCTGCCCATTCACAGATGCCTTTTATACGCGGCTCAATGTACTCCTCCGCTGTTGGATCTGGGGCTCAAACCATCCACCAATGGCACTCTCATCCTTTGCCTGACCCTGCAATGAAGGGGGCCTAGGGCTTCTGGACATGCGATCCCACGCCACCACAATCTTCCTGAAGTTCCTATAGCCAATTGTCTGCTGGGACGCGACCCCCATGCCCCAATGGGCGCCCGCCCTCCGCCAGTCAGTGTCAGCAGCTCTGGGGCTTACTAGAGCATCTCTGACCTCATTAGGGGAGTGGCTCACAAAACACCCAGGCCATCGTCTGAAACCATCCTCATCCCCCTACTGGAACCAGGCTCTCCTTGCCCTGAAACGAGTAGGCGCGCGGTTTCACCATGCATTCCCATACAGAAGGGAAGGCCCTGGCCTCAGCCCCCGTCGCCATGCAATTGTGCACAATGGACAAGTTGTTACAACTCGTCTCAACCCCCAAGATCGTCCTCCCATCTGCCCAAGACTCCTTGAGCTCCTCCCTCCCTCCGTGAGATTTGACCTTAAGGAATTGTGGAAGGACGTCTATCACCCCATCCTGTCAGCAAAGGTGTCCAACACCTTATGGAGGGTGCTCCACTGTTCATACAGGACAGGGGACCGGACTGGCCCTACCTTCCAGCACTGAAGCTGCCCCACTGTGCGGAGCCTATTGAATCCCACCTCCATCGTTTTTTCACCTGTTCAGGCGTCGCCGCATTTTGGCCAAAGGCCCGCGCGCTCCTCCATGCTCAGCCCTGGTCTGGACACCCTTTTCAAGACCTCATGTTCGAGCAGACATTGCCTGGTTGCCACCAACCCCTCCGTGTCCTCGCCTATGCCACAGCCATCTGGACCATCCATAACTCCTTCCTTCGTGCTGCCTTTGACCAGCAGGTGTGGACCCTTCCACACATGATCACCCACTTTCAGGTAAACTTTAGGATGGCCCTGAAGGTCTGCACTATGTCGCCAACCCTCCCCCGCTCAGTTGTCACTGCAGCACGGCTCTGGCGCGCAAACCCCCTCCCTTTCTCGATGCCTCCTCCCTCCCCTTCCCTCGCCTCAGGCTCTTAGGAGCCCAGGCGTAATTCAATAAACATCGATGAATCCCCCCTCAGGTTGGGACCATCTAGTACTGAAAAAAAAGTGGACAGCAACGTACACTTTACTGCTTGGAAGGCGTCCTCCAAAACGGAAGACCACTGTAATACTTTTTCCCCACTCGCCTTATACAAAGGCGCGACAACTTCAGAAAGGTTCAGGGTAAACTTCTTAAGACACATCCCCAAAAAACTTTTCAACCCCTTTACTGGCGTTGGAGTGGGCCACTCACGAATCGCCTTCTCCTTTTCTGGAGTTATCATGTGTCCTTGGTTGAACATAACGTTGCCCAGAAACGTGAACTGGGACTTAAAGAACTCGCACTTTAATATTTTCAATGTAAGGCTGGCTGCCTTTAACCGCTCCACCACCTGCCAAAGGTGACCTGCATGGGATTCCTGATCAGGGGAAAACACCAGGATATCATCCATGTAAGCGACCGCACATACCCCTAACAGGTCCCCCAACGCTGCATCAATGCGACGTTGGAAGATAGCAGGAGCATTCTTAAGCCCAAAGGGCATGACCCAAAACTGGAAGATCCCTTTTCGGGTATGGAATGTGGTCAACCACTCTTGTCCCTTTTTAATCCAAATCTGATTGAAAGCGTTGAGGCAATCCAACTTGGAGAAGACCTTCGCCTTCTCCACATAACATGCAATCTGAGAATCCAAAGGGATGGGATGGAGGTCTGGTACAGTAACATTGTTAAGGTTACCATAGTCTACGCAGGGGCATAAGGTACCATCAGACTTCTCCACGAAGAGTAAGGGGGAGCATACAGGGGAGGTACGCTGAAAAATCGCACCCTTGGCTAACTGTTCTTTCACCCACACATCCAACGCCTCTTCCTCCCGGACAGTTAAAGGGTAAATAGGAGAAGAGATATGCACTAGATCCACCGTGAGCTTGAAGTCACAATCAAACTCAGAGTGCTCAGGGAGTGCGTTGGCAGATGCTGCATCAAAAGAGGATTCCAAACCCTCCAAGCAAGAAGGTATAGGGATTTCCACTGAGGGCTTCTGCATTGAGGCAAGGATACAAGGGATACGGTGGGGCCAGTGGGGCAAGTCGCCTGGGGCATTTTCTTTGGACAAAGGCACAACAAATGTGCGACCATTCTTCATGGTGAGAGACAAGGTATTCTCCTTCAGGTTAGTTCTTACGTCAAACTTCCGCCACCATTCCACACCCAAAATGATAGGGAACAGGAGGTTTTTGATCGCACTGAAGTGATCAGACAAGTGGTACTTGCCAACCTGATAATCCACTGTTCCAATGATCTTCAGAGTGGGAATACCTTGGGACGCCCCTCCTCTAACCACATCACCTGGCAAGTAACTCAGCCCAAGGTAGTCGGCTAAGTACTGGTCCATATAGTTTCCAGTAGCGCCAGTATCCACCAAAATAGTAGTGGTAAGTTTCCCTAAAGGCGAGGAGAGGGTGGCAGTCAATAGAAAATACCCGGAATGGTCTTTATTTATGGAAGATAATGACAACACTTCACCAAAGTTCTCATTATCTAGCTCAAGCCTGCACACAGAATGGGTTTGGGAATCAAAAAGGGGGTGGGATATTTGGCCACTCTTAATACTGAGGCCACATACCCCACCATGCCTTCTGCAGGTGCATATACTTGATTATATCTGAAACGAAGTTCCTTCTCCACCTCCTGAGTGCCCTCAGATCATGGTAGAGGTCAACCGTGGGTTCTCAGGGGTAATTTGATACACAGAAATAGAGTCCTCATCCAAGCCATATGACCAAACAAAAGAGTCAGAGATAGAGGCCAGGGTTTCATTATAAAACGCATTTTTAGACGCGAATGACCCTAACCCTGAAACTGTGATGGAATGCCCAACGTTATCCAAGGCCAACACCACCAGGCCCATCTGCGCTGATTCTGCTGGCATTGTCTGAATGCGCTGGTGATGAAAAATCTGTTTCTTGGAATGAAATTTAGTAATTTTGGTGGAAAGTTGGGGAATCACAACTTTCAGACATTGAAGTGTCTGACTCCACTAGGTATGAACATGAAGGGTGGATACTTTCCAGTTGGAAGCAACCAAAATAACGCCGAGTTGCTCCAACCTTCTGGAAAATGAGGAAACAGCGGTGCGGCTAATGACAGCTGGAGCCCACAGCTGACGGCCACTGTTTCCACTTTGGAAAAGTTCCATGCAGAAAAAGTTCGTGCACATAGGAAAAGGTGGTTGGTCATCTAATGTCAGGAGAGTATCTGTAACTCTCCATTTCCCAGCGTGTCAGTGCAGATTGCACAAGGCCAACACCAGGAAACCAGCTGATATAAGGGCAGCTGCTAGTGCCCCGCAGATAGTGCTGGAGCTGGAGCAGCTAACCGCGAAAGTGGTTATCCACAGTGGGAAACCTTCAATGGAAATGACGGGGTGCTGGGTGGGAGCAGAAAGGAGCGGCACAGGTTGGAGGGAACCTGGGCAGCCCAATGGAGCACCGAAATAAGGTCTTACTGTGGTTACAATCAATTGGTTAATATATCAAGACCTCCTTGAAGAGGTCCGCGCACAGGTTAACTGGAAATAACATAGAAATGTGAAAAAAATCGGGTTTTATTAAAATGGAAAGATGACCAACAAGGAATGTTGGTCAGAGGAAAATGTATTTAAGCTTGGATGGGGAAATTGGGGTTATGCTGCAGTGGGCCCAAGCAGTGACTCACCAATAGGGCGATACTTCCATCCAAGTTAGTAAATAGGCTGAAACTGACTTCACTCAAGTTATCAACTGAAGTTGGATTCAACCTGGGTGCGTTATTTCATAGCAGGAACGGGTTTGAACCCTTGTTCCAAAACTAAGCATACCAAACCATCCACCTTAATTTGGTAAATGGTTCGTTTTAATGCGAATGCCTTGCTGCAAGGCTGGGCCCTAGGTTCCTCATCCAGGCCAACCTGAGCATACCTGGCCTGCACCCAGCGCTGGTCCACGGTATGCTTCAGGTCTGGAAGGGCCTGAAGTTCCACCTTTTGGGCTTTTTGGCGCCCAGCCTTGTCTTTAGCATTTACACCCACAATAACGTCATTGGTACATGACAACTACCTGGAGGCAGCGCTAACAAGTGGCCTGTGCGCATATGGAGAACTAGTTTATTTTGAAATGAAGAAAACCGCCTCTTGCCCACCTGGATACAGGCAAAGCTGTAGCAACGATACGCCTGGGCATAGATGCTGATGGTGACATCAATACAATCCCACGCAAAGCGTACATCTTAGACCCAAAGGGGAATCAGTATCGTTCTTTCTCAGTCCACCCAGAAAAAGAGCCCGCACATATGCACGAGCTGCAACAAAGTAGGGCATAAAAACAACGCCTGTCCGGCTACATGGGAGGGAAGAAAGCTTATTGAATGTGAAGTGGTCTGAAGGATATAGACCAGGGGGACTCATTAACAGTCTGCCTCTGGGAATCACAGGCTAACTATGAGGTGCTCCAACCAGTCTCCCCAGAGCAACGTAAAGAAGCGAAGATGGCTAGTAAGGCGGCGGAGAAGGCTAAGCAGAAGAAGCATAAGGAGGATAAGGAAGCATCAGCTTGGGAGGAAGCAGCCAAGTGCAACATTGAGCAACAACAAGAGCACCTCTCTAGTATGACCGCCCCTAAGCCAGCCCAGAAGCCACAAGATAATGAGCAGTGGGCATTTGAATCAGAAATGGACAACGCACACTTCCTACCTGTACACAATGGAGCTCAACCCTTTCAAGTACCAGTCAACAAACCCGTTCCACAAGCCAACAGTTTCTCAACCCTCAATGGGATGGAGGGCAACAGTGCTCACTGTATGGAGAACCCAAACCGGAACTCTGGGCCACCAGAATGGCAATTAAGTACACCACCAGCCCAAACCATTTATGAGGGTCCTATGACTAGGTTCAGATACAAACAAGCCACCTCAGCTGCACAAGGCCAATCAGGCCCTATGCAGTCATAGCAGGCGTGCTGGGCTTGCTAACGATTGGGACTCTCAACATAGCAGGATTCTCATCCAAAAAGTCCCTGGATATGAAACGAGGGCTCCTGCTAAACCCACTGGTGGACGTGATTGCCTTGTAGGAGAGCAAGTGCACCACTGGAAAGGAGGAAGAGTGGTACACACTCTTTCTCCCTTTGCAAACATTCTGGACCATCTTTTTTGAAATGTAGTCAAAGCATCAGCTGCCATACCAATCACTAACTACTACTCTCATTTGGAAGAAAGGGTTCTAGTTATGGCCTTCAAATGGGGGAATCAATCATATCAGGCCGCTTCAATATATGCCCATGTTGAAGCGGACAAAAGGGAAGAGTTTCTGAGCAAATTAATGTACTTGAACCTTCCAGAAGAAACAATTTACCTAAGGGACTTTAATTGATGGATGGACGGAACTTGTGACAGATGGCCAAATGTCACAAACCCACCAATAGGATCGAATCAATTACAGCAACTAATGACAACAAAAGGCCTTCTAGATGCCAAATTACTCTCAGAATCATACTTTACAAATATGAAGCGGCCAAATATTGTAGGTAATCAACTAATCAGCTCCACTAAACTGAATTGGATACTCATACTCGTGTGTTGGAATCACAAGCTGAATATTTCACAACAATTGATATACATCTATCAGACCACAGAATGGTGGAAATTAGTATCCAATCAAAGGAAGAACCGCCCAAGAACCAACCTTGGAAAAGAATGCTGCCAAAGAACGTGAATATGGTCCAAGTAGAAGATCAGACAAAAATACAAGTAGATGAACTAGCCAAAATGCACTGACTCTGAAACCTTATGGCAGCAGTGGCAAAGGTTAAAGAAAGAAATTCTATCCGCCCCAGCCCATGCAGCCTCCCGTCGCACAAGGAAGGAAATAGCAGAACTTTCCAAAGCTCAGAGAACATTAACCATCTGGAAAGATACCCACCCTGTAGCAGCTACTCACCAAAGTGGGCTAGAGAGTGGATGAAACAGACACTAATTGTCACGATAAAAAACACCTCCAAATGCACATGGAGGCCCTCCAAGCAGGTGCCAAATGGGATGTTCAGGGGGATTGACCGTCCATGTTTTTCTATCAGACTTACAAAATGAGGTCAAAAAATGCCAGTCTCACCGAACTCCAAGCATGAGAAGGCCAGACCACTAGCAACCCAGAAGAGGTAGCATCCATCATCCACTCCTCCTACTCAGAACTGTATAAGGCAGCCCCAACAGAGGAAGCTGCTAAGAACTACTTCATCAATGCTTTCCCAACCACGCTGAGAATTTATCCAACATTGTTGACCCCATAATGGAGGATGAGCTAGCACATGTTCTATGAAGCTCCCTACCAACAAGTCACCAGGACCAGACGGCATCCCCTATGAGTACTATAAAGCACACTATGAAGTGATAAAGAAGCCCATGCTATCTCTCTTTAACTCAACTCTGCAAGAGGGGAGGGTGATCCCAGGAGGCGCAGAGGTCTATACCATAGTGATCCACAAAAAAGGGGACCGTACTGACCTGAACAACTGGCGCCCAATATCTCTAATCAACGCGGATATAAAGATAATGGGAAAGATAATGGCTAAGCGTCTCTCAGAAAAAGCCAAGGAGTGCATTGCCCCACAACAGCATGGTTTCACCCCAGGTAAGAGCATTTGGGACAACATCCACTAAGTAACAAACACACTGGGAGGAGCATCCAAGGACACGCTCTGCTTTCTAGACCAATCTAAGGCATACGACAGAGTATACTGGGAATACTTGGCGGCAATACTACACAAACAGGGCTTTCTCAGACCCTTTATCACATGGATAGCAAACCATCAGCTGTCATCCACCTACTTAGTTCTAGGGTCTACATTCATTTCACCTCCTGTCACACCAGAAAGAGGCCTTCATCAAGGGGACCCACTTATCCCTATCCTGTACAATCTCACAATTGACCCCCTCCTACGGGTGATGGAGAAACAGTTAGCAAGTATTGAATGCAAGGGGCAAAAACCGCTTAAGGTTTTGGCCTTTGCAGATGACTGTGGTAGGGGTCTCCTCCAAGGCGGATTCCAAAAAGGTAGAGGAGATAATCAGCCTATATGAAAAGCCTAAATAGCCAAACTCAACAAAACCAAAATCACAAGCCTTGGTGCTATCAAATGCTAAGCACCTAGGCCCTAGAAACGAGAGGGCAAAGAAAAGTCACAAACACAAGCAAAGTGAAGAAGTGTAAAAAGTCCATCTTTATCCCACCACCCTTTCAAATGGCTTGCCCAAAGGAACCCATCAAACACCTAGGATCCGCATCATAAGTGCGGGTATAGAAACTCAAAAGGTGGAAGAGAAGCTACTTTGGGATATTAAAGGACAGTGGCAAGGTGGAGGTTCAGAAAGACATCTCTGGCTGGAAAATGTCGCCTTTTATTGCTATGCTCTTCTCAAAAGTTTTGGTACCCTGTACATGCTATTGCCTTTAGTACTTTTTTAAAAAATTCACATCAATTCTACAACCTTAGTTCTGGGGCTCATGCTCCCCTCAGCCAGGATCACCACACTAAGGGGGCCAACTTCTGAAGGCATAATGGGATTAATAGACCCTGAACACAACGCTATGAACATATTCATGAAATAGATCAGTGCTGCAACCTCACAAGAAGGTAGTCCGCCTCCATGGGCATCTGCAGCAAGGACCCAAATAGCCAGAAACCTAGCCCTCAAAAACCCAGGATCCCCAACCACCCTACTCAATTACCTAGGTTCACACCCAGGGTTATTAGGGCCATGGGACGCGACGCCAGAGGCCAAGGCAATGCTCCGTTATTTTAAAATATTAAAAATTGCACTAATAATCAAAAACAAACCTCAAAAAATGCGCTGTGGGCGAAAACAGAAAACTCTAAAACATGATTGACACACAGCGCTATCAGCCAATGTGAATTTCAAGGGCCAAGCATCCAGTCAATCCCAGAGCTGGATTTCTAGGGAAAAATTCACCCTCCCAAGCTCCATAATACCACTTGGAGAATATTGAGCAAGCCTCTACTCCACCCCAAAATTACAACCCTGCATCAGAGAGTCACTTAACGCTTTTTTAGTTAGGGGAGCTCTCAAACGCCATTCACAGGCAGTGCACAGTGTGCAGCAAAGAAGATTCGCTGCACCACAGTTATGTTTCATGTAAAACAGTGATAAGAGTCTGGGAAGAAGTGGTGCGCTTAGCACAGCTATGATCCACAAATTCCAACTACATAGCTGAGGACTGGCTCTTTCAGGCTGGGTTAAGGCATAAAGACCTCAATCGCTGTGAAATTCCAAGGATCGCTTGCTTGATAATTATATTCCTGCATGCTTAATTGGGCTGAAGTTTGGCGATGGATCCTCAATTTTGCCAGTGGCTTATGGTTTTTGAACCATTTGGAAACTCACTAGCCATACTCATGTGGCTCTGACTTTTCTGGCCAATTTCGGGTTTTAATTCTCTCCATAATTGGGAACTTCAGCTGAGGCAGGCAAAGTTACAATCTGTGGATCCTGAGATCCCAGTTTGCCAACAATCTCCAAAAGTGACTTAAGATACAAATCAGAAATAGCATTAAATATAATATATCTCTATTAGATTAGATTATTTGATAATAATTTACTAGGCCAGGCGACGGTATTTATATCTCTAGGGCATCTTCTGGCCACATTTAAGCATGCAATCTCACAGATTGTTTTCCACCTCAGTTTGTCCCTTGAACTGATATGACTAAAACCTATTGCTAGGTTTATTGGTGGCAAAATACTCTCACATTTGGGAGGATTTTAGGGACTAAAATCGCAACAATGAGCGTGAAAAATGGTCCTAGGATCATCTCAAAATGAGTTTCATCATACTGCTGATGAATTACAAATTCTGGAAAATTTTGTGGTCAATTTAAATAAATGATGTACCCTTAATTGGGCCATCTGCAGGCCTCTCTCTATAGCACTAGGTACTCCCATTTGGGCTGTCCATGTGTAAGTGCTATTGCGCTTATTACGCATATTGACGTACAAAAATACTTTGATAGTCAATCATGTTTTTGTCACACAGCTGATGAAAATGACTTCCTAAACGGGATGTCAACTGTCCTCTCAATAGCACTAGGAACTCCCATTTGGTCAGTCCATGTGCAAGTGCTATCATGCCAATTATGCATAATGACATACAGAATTCGCCTTGAGGCAGGAAATTAATTACATTTTTTGATCTTCTGATTGTCCATGTGACTTCTAAATGTTAACTTTAGGTTAGTCCTGAACAATTTTGTTTATTGATTTCTTAATATTGATCACAATTAATCAGGACTAGTTGCCAAGGTTTAGGGCAGAAATATTTGGCCCAACTGTGCGAATGTATTTGGCCTGATCTACCAATAGAATAATTAGAATGAATTGACATTGAGTGGTTGGCCCAGCTGAGTAGTTGTAGATAAGATTTGCCTAAATGTGCAGGGGTATTCAGCCCAAGCTTCTATTGTTATAATCAAATCCACGTTGCAATAATTAACATGAGCCATGTTATTGCAAAAGGCTATAATTAGATTATTAGCTTAAGCATTAGGAGGTAAATTGTGCCAATCTGTAGTTTGTCAAAGGGTTTATTTTCAAGTCAACCACAGAATCTGACAATCACAACAAGATAATTTTTGCTCTAGCATTATAGGCGATTCATAGTAACTGGGTTGCCGTCGCTGAAAGCCCACAAGGGTCTGACCCAGCTGGGGTTATCAATAATTTTTGCTTTAGTCTAAACAAAAACTTTGGCTACTGGCTGTTTAGGGATGCCATTCCACTGAAACAAAATGCATGAGTAGCATCTTGGGCCATTTCACACATGTTCAAAATTTCCATGGTGCAATGAACATGTTTATGGAAAGTCCATTTACCCAAGGCAACCTAGGTCTCCCCCAACAGCAACCCACAGCAAAGTGCTATGCCAAGGTTGTACAAGTAGCATAAAAAACTCCATTTTCCACCCCTTTAAAGGTATTCTCATTTACTCGCCTATCTCATCCCTCAATTGTGTCAGCTCCAGTTGTGTACTCTCAAATAAAAAATTAAAAATTAAAAAAATAAAAAAAATTTAAAACCATGGCAACAAGGCCCAATGGGCTTGCACATTTGGTAGATGCAAAATTAAGTTTTAAATCCTCAGTAACACTTGTCAATAGCATCAGGCAATTGAAAAATGTCATCAGTTTGAAAAATGTTCTAAGATTTATGGGGACAAAGCCCAAAGGGTGCATACCTCTTAATCAGAATGTGTCAAGTAACAAATTTTTGGTTGAAATTGCCAATGGCATCAAGCCATTGGGCAATAATTTTGCTGATTCAGAACTCTCCTCAAAATCTTCAGGGAAAAATTATAATGGTCATGTACCTCCATTGTGGACTGTTGCCGCTAGCTCAAAACCCTCACCTTAAAATCTGGATTGTTAATCAATGCTACCAATTTGGCCAAACAAACGCCCCAGCGACCAGGCATGGGCGGGTTGGGTATCACAAACCCATTTCCAACCCATTGGGACCACCCCTATGTGGGGTGGCCTTGGGGATTCCAGTTGCTTGTTGGGCTAGAGCCATTGTGCTAACTGTCAGAAATGCAGTGAAGCCGCAAGTTAGGCGTTTGAGGCTAAACTGATAGTTACTTATCCTGCTGCCAATTCCTTCAAAGTCAGTTCAGATTGAAATCATTTTCCCCTCCCTCATAAGTTTTCCAGGTTAGGTCAAAATTTGAGGGCCCTGATCTTGTGCTTTGACAAGCTTTCCCAAATTGACCACTATTTAATCAGTTGATCGCACCAAAAAATTGTTGGTCAATTTTCTTAAATTTACTTTACAATAAAATTTCATCTTGAGTCACCAATTTTTTATTTTACTTCAAATTTTTCTTCTTTAGCTCCCTATGGTGCTAACATTGTGGCCCATTGGGCCCTACATTGGCTGAGCAATACCAATCATGATAGTAACAATAGCTTCCTCCATAGCCAACTGGGCCTATTAAATAAGAAACTTCTGGGAATTTAATCCCATTGTTGAAGCCATCCGCCAACAGGATATCAGAATCCTGTGGGCTCATTTATCTCTACTTCATGTGAGGATCCACCCCCTTGCCTCTGCTTTTGTGTCAAATTCCTCCTATGGAGTATCCTAAAGAAGCTAGTCTTATAGTTCAACTTCCTGCAGCAAGGCCCGCGGGGTCTGGAGTTGCAACAGCCTGGTTCATTGCCAAATTTCTTTTTCGCTTGCCACACATTAATGCACATTTGTTTCCCATCTTACCGCGCCATACAACTTCATTTGAGCAGCAATGCCTCTGGCATTCTGGCTTGCTTTTTGGGTGCTTTTGCATCCTGACTGGCAGGCCAGTCTAAACTTCATATGCCGTCTCCCTGACACTCATGCTACAAGATACAGGCCCAAGTAATGATCTCTGAATTTGGTATTTTAAGAGGTTTAGATACCAGTGGGATCTTATGTCCCAATATGGATAAAAACCCACCATCATGTGTATGATGGCAAAGTAGTTGCAGAGAAACTGGGTCCTAAGGAGGAGGTTGTAACTAGATTATTTTGGGAGGCTTCTAAGGTATTCAGTGCCAGCTTGCTGAAATTTATAGGTAATGAGGAGTAGGCCTCAATGGATTGAGTAAATTTTGGTCCCTCCATGCCATACTCTATATGGTGGGGTAAGTCAGGAGCTATATTGATGCATTTCATCAAGTTTGATTAGATGACATTCATGAGGAGCCACTTTTATTAATGGCGTGAACAGAAATTATATGGATTTAAACATAAATTCTTGCTACCAAGCTCCAAAATTGAGGAGGGCAAGGTAAGAAACATAGGAGAATTATTAAAAAAAGAAGAGTAAAAAATATTGGGTTATTTTTCAACAACTAGTCCAATTCATTTCTAGGTACATTGGTACCATATTTGGCAGGCGTTGTCAAACGTTTTGGTGCATTATAGGGTGTCAGCATGAAGCGCCTCATCCTTCATACTGAACGACCTTTTCCGCCTCTTAAGCAAGTCTCTTCCAACAGTTCTTGGCGTTATGGTAAAATTTGTTATATTAAGTACATTGAGGTCTCATATTCTTCTGGTTTTTGGCAACGTAATATGAGGTCGCCCAGGGAGGATAAGCAGAGGTCTTTAGAATCAAGGTGGAAGCTGTATCTCAATAAGTGCTTCTTTAATTTATTATGCAGGTGGAGTTACTATTGAGCCCAATCATATGTAGTTAAACTCATGACAAGGTTCCATGACATAAATTACAGCCTTATTAGCGTAGTCCAGCGTAATTCAGCTTGTGGTAACCAAAGGCTGTGCTTGAGCATAGAATCGACTAGAGAACTCCATGGAACGTTCTCTTTTGTTCAACGGATAGCTTAACGTTTTCTTTTGATTTTCTAAAGTTGCTTTACTACTAAACTCCTGATTTAGTGCAGTATGGATTTGATCCCAGGTTTATCAATCTTTTGGATGATGAGCCATAATCTCAAGGGTTGTGCTGTTCAAAAAAAGTTAATATTTTTCACTTTCTAACGGTATGTGGCTTCCTCCCTCAATCTCTGATTAGCATACAAAAAGGAGGCAATGTTCTCTTGACCTATAGTGTGTCATGGTGTTGGCTAATAAAGTTTATACCAGCCTTACAGTCTGGGTGAGTGGACGCCCAGAATACAAGACAGAATACCAGTGGTGTAACTGACCATATGACTTGATAGTTCTCTGGGAGGGAAACAACTTGGGGATAATAATTAACAATCACCGTTACTAGCATGCTTTCTAGTAACTACACTGTTGTAAAAGTAGTGGCCGCGGATTATGCTGCAGTAGTTTCTTTAGGCATCATAGGGGGCCCTTAATCCACTCAGACAACTTGGGATTTCAAACGTGCAGAGGGGTTATAAAACTCACCCACTGGGAGTGAAGTGCCTCTAAGAGCAAGGCACATCCTGACGCATAAGGAATCCAAAATGGAGGTCAACCCCAGGTGACCACAATATCTATATATCCATTCAATTAGTGAGGGCAACAATGTAATAAACTATGGCCCCTATATCTCAATCTTTACAAAGACCAGGAAGCATGGCACCTATCCAGAACGTGGCTAGTATCGAGGTATTGTAGTAAAAAAGTCTAAAATTCTTTCAAATAGAATTGCTTATTGAAACAAAAAGGGAAATTAACTAACATTATCTGAGAGGACTTTTGTCTTAAATGCTAACGCTTGAGGTATAATAAGATTTGCATTAACCAAGGGTAATACAATCACATTTGATTCTAGCAGAATGACATTCTAAAATCAACATGATGCTGTATTGGTCTCATCCTGGCCATCTGACTTAGGCTTGAATTTTGCCACTATATTTCTCTCCCAGCATAATTCTGATTGGCAGATCTGTAAGACTTCATCCATCAGGCGACTGGTTACACCCATGACCAGGCCAAACATAGGAGGTCCCATTGTGTATTAAAGGGATTAAATGCACTTAAACATGTTGGGGTCAGGCTCCCCTTTTCAGAAGGAGATAAATGTATTGATAGGGTTTCAAACCTGAATGTGCAGCGGATGACTCAATTATGCTGAGCATTGATTCATCAATGTTAGTGAACTCCCAATTGAGGCCTAATATTATTGATGGGAGACCACAAATTTTCCACTGGCAGTGGCTTCTTACCACCACCTCCCTCAAACACACACACCCAATTCTCTGCACCAACCCTTGAATAGTAAGATAGGGCGGTAAGGGGTAACCTTGAGGGGGTAGGCCGTTACCCACCTCTCATCCACCACATGGGCTAAGTTGCCTTTGGAAAATGAGAGGGACATCCACCTCCCTCAACCTCTCTTTTTCCAGAATTGGAATTACTTACGGTTAAGGCATAAGGGTGCTCCCCTGTGACTTACAATATTTTTCCCTCTTTTGAACATATAGAGTATCACTATTGGGGACTTGGGCGAGGGTGGTGTTCTTGTGGACTTTCAGCAACTTTTTGGCCAAGAGCGTGGCGATCTTTGGGGGAGGGCAAGGAGCATCAGAGTGCATGGCATGGAAGGCCTCCACCAGCCCACCACAATGGGAACAGTCACAGCGCTGACCCAACTATTCTCATATGATAGAAACTTTTTCCAGGCCACGAGGTATGGGACCAAATGACAAGATTTCTATAGGCCAAAATTGAATTGAACTTAGCCTCCTTTGATCCCTTGGCCAGGATTGGCTATGGCACTGATGAGCCTTTCCCCTTAGATGAGGATAACTGAGAAACGCGGAAAATGAAGTGATGTTTCCAATGATCTAGAAGAGTTAACCTAAACGCTCCATTGCTTAAATCTTCCACCACACTATGGAGCCTAGAGCATTTGCTCACAAACTTCTGGGAGGGCACCTTCATATGAAGTTGCTGCATATATAAGATAATGGAGGACCCCACCTCAATCTCATGGGCAGAGAGCCATTTCCAGTCCAATAATCACTTGTAATTGCTAATGACTTTGGTTAGGTGCTCTTAAACCAGGGATTGAGTGCTCTGGATTATTCTGCACATGGGTGCGCTGAAGCAGGGACTTCTGGGCAAAGTCATGGGCTGATGGAAAATGATGTGTTATACCCTAGCGTGACCTTGTAAGGCGAAAAATCAGTAGACAAATGGGAGGCATTGTTTATGCAAATTGTGCCAATGGGAGATCATCTGACCAGGTTTGAGTGTTGGTAGCATAACAGAAAATTACTGTTTGAAGATATAGTTGACCCTCTACATTTGCCATCAGACTGGGGGATGGTATACGGTGTAATGGCACTGCTTAAACTTTAAAATAGCCAGGGATGCCATCCAAAATTGATCTGTAAACTGCAGCTTTGGTCACTCACAAAATTACTAAGGCAAGCTTAACATAGAGAATACATGGTGCACAAAGAGCCAGGACATTTCCTTAGAGGTGATAGCTGACAAACAAGGGATATACAGTAAAAACTTAGTAAAGCGGCCTAAAACCATCATAATCGCATTAAACCCACTGGAGCTTGGAAGATCAACAATGACATTGATGGATACAAAGGTCCACAGACCCTCAGCCTGCTGCAGAAGATGGAGAAGATCATTCCTATCCAATTTAAACAGTTTTTCCCATGTGCACTTTACTCGATTAGCAATCAATGGTAGGATATCCTTCTAGATCCCTGTCCAGTTAAACGTCCACTTCACTAAATCAAAACATTTTTAATTTCCCAGGTGGCCTACCGCTGGGGGTCATGATGAGCCCAGATTATTTCATCATAAAATTGAGGCATAACCTAAACTCAGAAGCTAAACAAAATTGTTTCCTCCACCACTGAATAATAAATTTGCTCATTCACTGGAAGTACCAGATGGTCAATCAGCTCCAACCCCTCCATGCAATACGTTTGACCCACTAGTACCCAAGAAACTAATGGCACCTCCAGGCCCTAATCCACCACTGAAATACAGGAGGAGCAATAGCTAGAATTTGGGCCTGCAGAATTACTGTGGTTAACTCTTGTCCCTCCTACTCCAAATATTGCCACAAAAGTAGGGTGGGCAATAATGTAGTAATTATGGCCACTATAGCCCAGTTATCACAAAGAACAGAAAATATGGCACCTAATGACAACATGGCTAACAGAAAGCTAACGGAATAAAAATTTTAGAATTTCTGTATGAAATTTATATATTGAAACAAAAAGAGAAAATTGACTGACAACAGTACCTGTGAGGGACTTTTGTCTTAAATGCTAACGCTTGAGGTATAGTAAAATTTGCATTAACCAAGGGTAATACAATCACATTTGATTCTAGCAGAAAACATTCCAAAATCAACATATGCTGAATTGGTCTCATCCTGGCCATCTGAAAGGCTCAAATTTTGCCACAAAATTTTCCCTTCTGGTGCAATTCTGCTTAGAGGATCAGTGACACTTAGTCTTGCAGGCGATCGTGTGCGCCCATGTCCAGGCCACATATGGGAGGTCCCATTGTCTATTAAAGAGATAATTCACATAAGCCTGTTGAGTCAGGCTCATCTTTACCCAGCGAAAGAAAATGAATTGATGGGGTTCAAACCTAAGTGTACAGCGAATAACTTAATTATGCTGGGCATTAATTTATCTTTATTAGTGAACCCTCCATCAGGACTAAATTAATTAATAAAAGGATGACCACAACCTTTCCAATAGCAGTGGCTTCTAACTGCCACCACCTCCAAACAATCAAACCCAATTCTCTGCACCATCTTTTAGTGGTGAGATAGGGAGGTAAGGATGCAATATTGAGGGGTAGACCTTCAACCACCTCTCATCCACTAAATGAGCTAAATCGTCCTTGGACATGAGTGGATGGCCTCCTTCTTTTTTTTAGTACTAGATGGTCCCAACCCAAGATGGCCTCCTTCTTTTTTTAGTACTAGATGGTCCCAAGATGGCCTCCTTCTTCACCCCCTTTTTTGTCCAGATTGAGAATTCCTCATACCTGAGGCGCAGGGGTGCTCTTCAAGACTTATGGAGCTAAATATTCCTTAAAACAAGGTTTAAAATTAGTCACAATAAGGGTAGTGACAGAGTATTGACAGTAGGGACAGTTTCAGGCTTCTGGATCTTGGTTTCTGCATAGTCTTGATGGGCCTGTTGATCCTTTTGTAATTTCAACACTTCCAAGTCCTCTTGATCTTCTCCCCAATGATGATTTAGAAAGGTGACAGAGGCCTTAAGGGTTATTTTCCTCTAGAGTTTGTATTATGGCACAATGAAGTAGAAGCTGGTTTTGAAAATCTTTTAAGCAGGTCATGAAACTTCAGCAGGATTGTATCAGTTGTGTGATACATTTTCAGTGGGCTCAGCAAATGTGCTGAAATTGTCCATTTCATTTGACAGAGCATTAAGCAATACTCTGGGATCAAGTGGGACCCCATCCAAGCATATCTTGCACTCTTGAGCTACATTCTTATCTGATATCGTAGGGCTTTATGTGCAGTTTGATCATCTTGTTTCCAAAATTTTTCTGGATTACAGGATTTGAATAAAGAACCGGATGTCCCTTGGGGTCCTTGAGATTTTTGGCCCTTCAGGACCCTCTGGCACTTCAGTTTTAAAGAGGTTCTATTGCGGAAGATAACTCTTTGTAACGTTTAGCAACTGGAGTAGGGCCTCATTGGTCAATGTGGTAACTCTAGGAGGATTTAAGGATTACCATATCTCAGAAAAGCTGGTCCTCAGGGTAAGGAATTCATCATCCAGAATAGCAAACTGGACCCAGACTTCATTGATTACTTGGAATTTGTCCACAATAGTACCCCAGTTGTTGCAGAAAGACAAGGAGGCTGCGTTGTAGAATAGAAAATATTTAAATGCAGGGAATGGTTAAGTCCCAGCCGTTTAGCTACTTCATGATGTTGTAGTTATAAACTTGTAGAATTTTGTATGCTGGATAAACAAAAATCTGTAGATAACGCTATGTCTCAAAGGCTAGTTCTCCTGATGGCAGTAGTGGCAAGAAAATAAGTCTTGCATGATAGAAGGTATAGAATTGGCTCAGAAATGACTGGAACGGCCTCCCTAAGAGTATATATTTTAAATTTATTTGAGGTACTCTGACCAGAGGATGAACATTACTGAAACAGAAACTCCAATGAAACAAATCAAAAATTATAATCACTGCCTGGAAAGATCAGTGAGACAAACAAAAAAGATGGGGAAATCTACCTGGTGGCACAGCAGCGAGCTGCTTATACCACCATGGCAGAGGGGGAGGGGGAATCAGGCGGATCATTTATTTTGGCCTCAGCATTGAATAGGCGGATCTGTGCTGAG
The DNA here is from genome assembly GCA_022478985.1 of Massospora cicadina. Lineage (NCBI taxonomy): Eukaryota > Fungi > Entomophthoromycota > Entomophthoromycetes > Entomophthorales > Entomophthoraceae > Massospora > Massospora cicadina. Next base: position 276,087 of record JAKSZP010011854.1, read on the forward strand.
AGAAAGGGGGTTGAGAATCTGTGAGATGAGGGTCAAGGTGAAATATATAAGCGTTGAGGTCATCATTATCATTCTTGAGCCTGGAGCATAGCCTCTACAAGTTTGGCAACCTGGTGTTAACTTGAATGCAGGCATCAGAAAGCTGGGCAAATTTTGCAATGTTGGCTCTTGTGATGCATGTGGATGTGGAAATTTCTGACAGCTCAGCGACATGCTTGACAGCAGTGATGGCAACTTCTCTGAGTCAGGTGATTTTTTCTTCAGCAACAGAAGGGTAACCAGGGGGAACTTATGTGTTATGCAGCCCTTTTATAAATTCAGCGACAAAGGCTGCCACAGCTTCAAGGAGATGCCAACTTTCAGGTGAAGCCACTGTGGCCTTGGCTAGCTGATGGTCTCTCAGGAAAGGGGTAACATTGGGTTTGGGGACATATTGTTTATGCAATAGTGGGGCATCAAAGTCTTGATTCAGATAAGGTTCTACATCAATTGGGAATCTTGTGGTGGGACAATTTCACCATAATCATACCCTTCATCCAATAAGTACCAGTAATTTGGTTGAATATGATAGATTTGGTGATAAGTGTTTTGGGTTGGGGTAAGTTTTGTGGTGGGAAATTGGTTGGATTGAATTTGGGTCCAAACCTGCGCCTAATTGGTTGGCATGGGTGTAAATTGGCCGGCTTGGGAATTGGTTGCCAGATTTTGCTTCTGATTTAACAAGCGCACAGCCTGTGGGAGTGGGGGCAGTCAAAATCCCCATTTAAATGATGTTGATGTGGCTGCCTGGGTGAGTTGACAGTGTTTGTAAGGGCTGAATTGTAATGACATACTTTTTTTGTATGGTCCAACTCATGGCAGAGGGGGCAAGTTGTGCGACCATTATCAGTGCGAGCCCAAAAGAAATGGTCAGGTACATATGGGATATAGGCACACAGTGGGATGTGCTGAGCCATGTTTATCTAGTGGGGGTAATGGTGGCCATTGCCTGAGATGCCGCTAGGCGCTCAGCACCACTTGGGAAAAGGAATTGGAGGATGGTGTTTGTGCCATAAGTGGACAGTCCTGACATCAACTCTGCATATAGTGTATGAGGGGGAAGGTGTGAGGGAGTGTTTGTAAAGGTCACCACGAGTGTGGTATCATTGAGGAGATGAATTTTGGGTGGTGGTAATGGGTTTGTTTTTGTAAATTAAGAGCGTTGCTGCTGCAGAGGCCGCGTCCTCTTCAGTGGGGAAGCCAATATCAAAATAGCCCTTTTGTAAAGATGAAAGTTGACAAAACCTGCTGGTGCAAAGGTGACCATTGCCAGCTCTATAATCGCTTTGTCAGCATATGGTAAGAGACATCCATACTCGACTTGGAGACAAAAGTGGATAGTGGAATGAGGTAGGGCTAGGGGGTGAGGGCAGGTTGGGTTGACTTGTGCGAGGTGCAGTGCTAAGTTTCTTGGAGGGATAAATCAGCCAAAAGTATTTGGTGGATTGGATGAGCCCATCTGCACATGTTTGCCTGCTGGGTGGTAAATGCTAGTGGGTAGAGCACCACTGCCCCACACTGGGGCAGCAGGTGGTGAATCTGAGAACATAAATAAAAATGATGCAGTAAAGGTGACAGTGGAAAATATATGGTTTTTTTCAAAAATCGCTTTAAAGTGATGTCAAGTGGAAAGAAAAACTTCCCTAAGAGTATATACCTTTCAGTAATTTCTGAATAATTTTATTAAGGCTATCATGCTGAAGTTAATACTGAGTTTGATCAACTGAGGTTAGGGTAAACTCAAAAGTAGCCTAAAATCCTTAGCTTAAAGGCTGTAAATGAGTCACTTCATATTAAGAGACATGTTGATCCATTGGGATAATTTTCAACTAATCTGTATATTGATTCAATTCTATACAAATTGTTTCCCATTTCTTATAATAGATTTCTTCACTGAACATCTTGGAGGCTCCCTGTAGTGAAAACCACTTCTGTTGGCTTTTTGGTTTTCTAGAATGAAAGCTGAGGTTCTAATGGGTCTCAAAGCTGTTAAAGTAGTAGAGAGGTCAAAGAAGACAAACAAGATGGAGTAAATAGACTACGTTATTAAATTAAAAGGATTTTAGTATATAGAAAGTCAAAAAGTGTCATCAAGAAGACCTCCATGGTTCCTTATGCTCAGGATTTTTATGTCATTTAATATTGACTGCCCAGTTGAGCCTTCATTGTTCTCCATCAGCAATGACCTCATGACTGCATTAATTGGAATCATCCTTTTTGTGGCTTGGGAAGCTGGGGGACAGTCCAAAGACGTCCTTATTAGTTAGTGTGCACATGATGATTCCTAAAAACTTCCTAAGTGCACTTCCAATAGCAGGCTCTGATTCAGAGGTTTGAATAGGTTTTCTCACAAATATGATTATGAGTGGATATCTTTTTTTTGTCTCACATTTGAAAAAATGAAACTTGCAAGAAAAAACATAATTTATATAAATCATCGTCATTTGAAAATATGTCACTAGCTATATATATGCTAATTTCATTATTGATTTAGCTAAAAAATATAGGCCTTTCTTGACCTTTTTTAAAAATACCAATAGAGGTTTTTACAAAAAAGTCAAAAGCTCATGATTTAGATTATATATAAGTTTATTATCTATAGCAATAACCTATGTGTATTCTTTAAAAACTTTATCTTTCAGGGGTCTTCTCATCTTTATTTTTAAATATAAGCTTCTTTTTTATCTTGACTATGTAAGAGATTATAATCTCATTTAATAGGATGATTACTATGTGATAATTATATATAGTACTTTCTTTTCTAGTATCTTATGCAATTAACTATATAAATTAATTGATTTCAAAATATAATCACAAAAAAGGCTTTATTTATATCTCTCTTTTTCTCTAATCAATTTACTGATCAAATATGAATTTGAAAAGTTAAAGTATACATATCTTTCTACCATTGCACTGTATTGAGTCTCAAATTTTAATAAGTCTAATGCCTGATACCCTATGTGGGGTAGTGATGCGCTGCCTTCTGACTCTATTGGATGCTGTTGAAGCATGCCAGGGCTGGCTCTGCTAACTCCCCAAATCCCACTATCTGCATCATCCCCCTTAGAACTTAGCCCACCGCCTCACAAAAACCCAAAAAATTCTTTAAGTCCCCTATCGCTCCCTTAATGAAATCTACACTTTGGCTTTGGGTCAGGTATGAGAACCTCTTCCCTTAGTGAGTGCAGCCATCATTAAGATGGCTTAGGATGTGTTTAAGCCTACCAGCTTTATTGATTTACACCCCTTCAGAGTTACTTTGTCCATGGCTTATCTTGTAGATCAAATTTCATTCTTGCAATAACAGTTCCACTAGTTCATAAAATGCCTCATCCCACCACTTGCACTCAGATGCTAGTAGAAGCCACTATAGTGGTTCATTTTTCCAGCTTTCCCAACTTAAATCAGGATCATATTTACCATGAACTCATGGAGGGTTTGGCTTCTAACAGCGTCAATCCCATCCTTTGTTTTTGGTTCCAAATGGGACAGCCACCTTGCAGGTCCTCATGCCTTTGTAATAATCCACCTTATTACTGTTAAAATTATCTTGCAATCATCCCCTTACACCATAATCTGCACCACTTCAGACCATCCATTATGGGCCCACAATGATAATGACCACACTATCTGCCCCTTTTTCTTTGGTTTAGACCATTTGAAGCATATGCGTCCACCCTCGCTACTGCAGCAGCCTTTTCCCCTCTTCCCTCCAGCAATGGCCCATTGATACCCCGGCAATAAGTATAAATTGAGTTACAAACTTCTCACGCATCCTTTAAATGCTGTGGGAGCATCTCCTAATGAATTTAATCAAACTCAACCTTTTTAAACTGTTCAAAGAAAATTGCAGCGATTTTCCACCACCGCCTCACTGCACCAATCTCCAAATTTATGTCCTCAGATCCACCACCTGCTTCCCCAGTATGGGGCAGCGGTGCTCCACCTGCTAGCATTTACCGCCCAGCAGGCAAACGCATGCAGACTGGCTAGTCCAGTCCGGCAAATACGTCTGGCTGTTATGTCCCTCAAAGGGACTTAGCACTCCACCTCACATGAGCCTACCCAACCCACTCCCTAGCCCTACCCCAATCTAATAATCGCTTTTGCCTCCAATTTGATACAGACATCTCTTCCTCATATTCCAACAAAGCAATAATTGAGCTAGTATTAGCCACTTTTGCACCAGCAGGGTTTATTGACTTCCGCCCTTATAAGGGCTATTTTGATATTGGATTCCCCACCAAATAGGATGCAGCCACTGCAGCAGCTACGTCATTGATATACAAAAACACCCCCATTACCACCACCTGAACACGCCTCCCAAATGATACCACACTTGTGGTAACTTTTGCAAGCCTCCCCTCACACCTTCCCCCTCAAACACTTTATGAGGAGTTGATGTCAGGTTTGTCCACTTATGACAAAACCCCTATCCTCCAATTCATTATTTCAAGTGGTGCTGAACGCCTTGCAGCACCTCAGGCAATGGCCACTGTTACCCCCCACCAGCTGAACATGGTCCAGCACATCCCACCGCATGCCTATATCCCATCCACACCTGCCCCATTTCTTTTGGGCCTGCACTGACAACGGTCGCACAATTTGCCCCCCCTTCTACTAATTGGACCACACCAAAAAGGCATGTCAATATAATTTACACCCTGCGAACATGTCCAATTCCACCCATGAGGCCACACCAACAGCGTTCAAGTGGGGATTTAGGCTGCACCCACCCCCACAGGCCATGCACTCAAATCAGAAGCAAAGTATAGCACCTCAAACCTATTCTTGCCAATGCACATCCATGCCAACCAATCAGGTGCAGGCTTGGACCAAGGTTCAATCCAGAAAATCTCCCGCCCCAAAACCTACCCAACTAAAATCACCTACCACCATATCCTCCCAAATCAACTAAAATCCCTGGAACTTATTGGAGTAAATGACCAAATCTGGTAAAAATTGTCCCACCACTGAGTTATCCAATTGGTTTAACACCTATCTGAATTTATACTTTGATACCCCAGCCCTGACCAATTAATATATCCCCAAACCCAAAGCCTTTTTCCAAAGTGACCATTAGCTTGCCAAGGCTGCAGTGGCCTCACCCAATAATCCCCATTTTTGCAAACTGTGTGCAAAATCTGTCATAGAATCTAAAAGAGGGCTGCACACCCCTTTTTACCCTCCAATTTTCCTCCTACCACAAAAGAGGAAATCCATCGCCTCTAAAAAAACTGCCACCACCACTGTCAAGCATGTTGCAGAGCTGTCAGATTTTCTTCATCCACACACACCACAAGAGCCAATAGTGCGAAATTAGAACACTTCTCAACGTCTCATCCAGGCTGAACACCATGTTTATCAAACTCATAGAGGCTTTGATCCAGGCCAAATTGTAAATCTCAACAACTATCTACTTTACCTCAACCCTATCCCGCAGATGCCCCAACCCCCATGCTCTCAACATTGATCCACCGCTACAATGCTGAGCCTAATGATGATCTGCCTGATCCCCCTCCACCATGATGGGATAAGCGGATCACCACTATGCCACCTGGTAGGTAATTTTCTCCTTTCTTATTGTGTCTCGCTGCCTAAAAAAATGATCAATTCACGTTTAATTTTTTGGTTGGTTTAGTTTGTAGTTTCAGTTTGTTATTGTCCGTCCTCTGGTCAGCTTGCCTCAGTTAAATAAATTAAAACAAATAAAATTGCAGCATAGGCTTTAATCAAGTAACCTTAGTTAGTGGTTTGCATGCCAACTGCCCTGTCAGAATTTCAGATGACCACATAATCCAACCTTTCAACCGATTAATAGATTTGATGATAAAATTATAATCGTATAGGATTGGTAACAGTGGCTGATTGATGGGATTATTGTCAGGCATCATCCCCAATGATATTTGAGGCCACCAACTAATTAAATTATCATTGGGCATCATCCCCAATAATATTTGAGTCCACTGACAGATGAGATTATCATTGGGCATCATCCCCAATGAAATCAAAATAAGAATTCAATATGGGAATAACACCTGATAGTCAAATTGTAGGGAATCATTCAGAGCAGAACAAATTGGAGTTGTTAGAAACTACCAAAACATTTGAACACCAGAGGAAGAGTAAAATTGTCATTGGCCAAAACAATTGTTTTTGAGTCCCTAATGCCAATTGTTTGGTTGCCAAACACCCAAGGATTACGTTGCCTAAGAAACCCAAGGCAATGGTACCTGACTAGATTTGGTGCCTAACAAAGAGGGTCAAACCAGCATAGGAGCACAAATAATTCCCAGTGGACAGCTGAAAAGTTGTGTGCCAATTTTAACTATAAAATCCCAAATTATATCCTAATAAAAGCAGATAAAAACCTGATAACTTAGTTGTTTTTAACATTAGTTGTTTAAACATCACTATTAAGAGAAGAGTGCAAGGATCAGATATCCTTAATTTGTTATCAAAATCTCCACCTGGCTCTGCGAGAAGGGAATAGGGAAAGTGTTCCCTACCAGTACAAGAACATCTTAAAGATGAAGAAGCACCAGTTTAGTGTTGGACTTTTCACTCAACGTGGCTTTTGGGGATTCAACTCTAATAATAGTCTTCATAAAATCATTGCCCCAGTTACTCAATTTCAATCAAAACAATGCAAGGATCCACGAATCTGTTCAGTTAAAATCTAGGGCCAGAAGCGAGCAACCAACCAAGCCCAAGATTTTAACATTGGTGCTCACTACAGGGGGTAGTTGAGTTGTCAAAAGACAATTTAAACAGCAATGTCTTATAAGGAAGAGCTTTAGAAGCTCTGAGCGAAAATGCAGGCCATCGATCAAAATGTGCTCAGTTTGGCATCTCAAGCCAATGTTAGTACCTTAGAGGAGCATATGATCAAGGCAGAAGAGATATTCAAACAATTAGAAATAGTGAATAACGACATGTGTGGAAAAGTTGCCTCTTTGAAGTGGAAAGAGGGTGAACTCATTAAAGAAAATTTATTTCAGAAAACTGAATGGGAAGCATATCAAGAACACATCCGGCAGTTTTATGAGGAAATGGCGAAAATGACCAAGCATATTGAGGAATTGGAAAAACAAAAATGTGAGTGTGAATTAATCTGAGGCAAAAGAGGCCAATGAAAAGGCAAGTGAAACTCCAATTGGGAAGACCTCTCCACCCCAAAATATGCCCAAACCATTCGCTGGTGTAGTAAATGACCCCCAAAGCCACTCCTATGGCTTCTTGAGTAGCTGGGCCATGATCTTCTATGAACGGAGCAATCAAGGAATTTTGAAATATGCCAAAATTGCCCACCTTTCATTGGCATAATACTCAAGCATTTTTCCGCCTATTTGAGATGACCATGTTCAGCTATGTGGACCACCAAAAAGTGGTGACCGTAATGAATGTCTTAGCACTGATTGCCATAATCTGGTGCTACCCCACCTCAATGGGGACAACTGGTCATACGCAGAAGCAAAAGCAGCCATTATGTTGAAGTTTGGAAGCCCTATTTGGATTGCAAATCACAAACAAAAATTTATAGGTATACAGTTCCACAAGAATAAGACCCTAGCTAGTTTTTCCAATTGGTTTTACCAAGAATCCCAGATCTTGGCAGGGGAAAAAGTTCTTTTTGACTTTGATGAATGCATAGTCATGCAAGCGGTGCTTTGGCCCTACCGCAAATTGCATCAGATTATGGCAGCAGCACTAGTAACTGAAATAACGACCTCACAGATGGTGGACCATCTGAAGATGTTGGGGGCAACTTTTGATGCGCCCAATTACTTTTATGACGAAATTCCAATTGAGGATGATCAAACTATAGTGGAATTAGAAGATGAAATTCCATTGAGCAATGAAAAAGTTAATATTTAGCAGAATATTGTTGTAATGGGGAAACTTCCCAATGGATCCAAGTGGAAGGATAAATCAACTAACACTATTGGAAAAATGGAGTGACAGAAAATTTGCCACCCAAAATTGGGAGAAAAAATCACAGCAATTTGTAAATGTTGTGATTCCTCAAGAGGGGGATGAAACTGCCCAAAAATTTGGGAAAAGGCCTTGAAGTCTAGATGTGGAACTATTTAGCACTGAAAGAGAACCTGTTTCGCCAGATATCTACATGGAATAAAGTCATTGGTAAGACTAGCTCAGGTTGCAACTGTGTCTGCCATGAGAAGTCCCAAGGTGTTAGATGAGATCAGAAATATAAGGCAATTAATCCAGAGAATAGTGATGAAGTTGGTTGATCTTAAAATTAGCAAATTAATCTGTGCAATTAGTGGATCATCTACAGATCTATTGGCAGAATTAATCAACATTTGAGTTGGCAAATAATGTCAAAAAATAGGATCAAATTGAGCTCCTATCCACTGCCTCAAATTGACAACGTGCTTGATCACCTGAGGAGGCAAAATACTTTTTGGCTATGGTCCTGATTTCGGGCTATTGGCAAATTAATTTGCTAAAAAGAAGATCAGGAAAAATGTGCGATACTTACTGCACATGGACTATACCAGCTGACCAGAATGACTCAAGGTTTATGCAATGCGCCAGTGACTGAAAAACGCCATTTGAATTTTTATAGGTGGAAAGCCACATTACTGCCAATATTGTATTCGGCAGTAGAGCCAGCTTTGGGGATGAGTGCCAAACAATATCTATCCAACTGGCCAATATCCTGATTGAATTACAATCTTGGGCATTCAAAATGACAATGAAAAACTTAAAAAAAGAAAAAATGAGTTGGATGCCTTGGATGGGACCGTTTGAAATTATCAAGTCAGCAAATGACGCCTATATGATTAAATATTGAAGATGGTTGAATAAGCAATAGGTCCACACAAAATACTTAAAGTATTGGGCTTAAGAAAAAATATAAATATAAAAAATATAAAAAGATAAAAAGATTCATAAAAAAATAAAAGATAAAAAAAATATTAAAAACCAATTTTAATTTGAGCAGTGATGCATCTGGTGATGTTCCACCTACCAAGCATGGAGGAAGAGATAGTAATGGGCATTAATCCCAAGCATTGGCAGGATCAGGATGGGCTGAAACTAGATCCGCCGGAATAATCCCTATCAACGAAATGTTAAAACCTGTCCTGGGTTGGTACAGGTTGCAAGGTGCCAATGAGACCTGTCCTGGGGTTTGTACAGGTGGACCAGTTGATCTTTTAGCAAATGATGCAAAGATGGGACTGGTAAGAATGATGTCACAGGAACTGCACTTGAGAAGAGATGGCAATGGGTAGCAACCAAGGATATAAAGTCAAAAAAAACTGAGCAGAGCATATGGGCATTGAGTGTGGACAGATCTGCACTACGCTGAGGACATAGAGATATGATAAACCACATATGAGCTCAAGCTAAGGCAGCTTCCATCCATGAGGGTTCTATCTTCCGTTGGATAATCTGGTCAAGAGGGGGGATATGTCAGAATTTCAGATGATCACACAAATCAACCATTTCACCTGATTAGTAGATTTAATGATTAAATTGTAATCATATAGGATTGGCAACAGTGGATGATTGATGGGATTATTGTTAGGCATCATCCCCAATGATATTTGAGGCCACTGACTAATAATATTATTTTTGGGCATCATCCCCAATAATATTTGAGTCCACTGACAGATGAGATTATCATTGGGCATCATCCCCAATGAAATCAAAATAAGAATTCAATATGGGAATAACACCTGATAGTCAAATTGTAGGGAATCATTCAGAGCAGAACAAATTGGAGTTGTTAGAAACTACCAAAACATTTGAACACCAGAGGAAGAGTAAAATTGTCATTGGCCAAAACAATTGTTTTTGAGTCCCTAATGCCAATTGTTTGGTTGCCAAACACCCAAGGATTACGTTGCCTAAGAAACCCAAGGCAATGGTACCTGACTAGATTTGGTGCCTAACAAAGAGGGTCAAACCAGCATAGGAGCACAAATAATTCCCAGTGGACAGCTGAAAAGTTGTGTGCCAATTCTAACTATAAAATCCCAAATTATATCCTAATAAAAGCAGATAAAAACCTGATAACTTAGTTGTTTTTAACATTAGTTGTTTAAACATCACTATTAAGAGAAGAGTGCAAGGATCAGATATCCTTAATTTGTTATCAAAATCTCCACCTGGCTCTGCGAGAAGGGAATAGGGAAAGTGTTCCCTACCAGTACAAGAACATCTTAAAGATGAAGAAGCACCAGTTTAGTGTTGGACTTTTCACTCAACGTGGCTTTTGGGGATTCAACTCTGATAATAGTCTTCATAAAATCATTGCCCCAGTTACTCAATTTCAATCAAAACAATGCAAGGATCCAGGAATCTGTGCAGTTGAAATCTAGGGCCAGAAGCGAATAACCAACCAAGCCCAAGATTTTAACACACCCCCACCCCATCCAATTATCTCCTATTTCTAACCCTGCTTACATATCTTCGTTCTGTTTAAATCATATAAGTGGGTGGATGACGCTGAGAAACCTTAGATTATCAACTTAAATTTTGTTTGTTTGGATTTCTAAACTGACTTTCAATCTTACTCCATAGAACCACTTCTGCCCTTATAAGAGCTTTCTTCCATACAAGTCCCACCAACAGCTTGCTTTGAGAGCAGATGCTGCCCCACTAACAACCTCCTCTTCCAAACCCTCCATGTGATTATGGAACCACTCATCAAAGGAATATCCTGTCAACTTTTCTCAAGTGACTACCCTGAAAAATCCAAGGATGAGATAGATGAGCTTGCATATACCAGGGTTCACTTGTGCATTGATAAAGCCAAGTCACCATTTTTGACCATACTACCCACAAACCCACCAAAAACTTATAGTTTCTTGTGTGCAATCATTTAAGTTATGCTAAAAATTCAGCTTGACCAGAGTGTTGAGGCGTTGCACAACACATTCATCCTCAACAAGCTTAATTTACTATTTTTCATCTTCTTTCTCATTCCACTAATGCCAATCTCCCATTTTGTCTGCTCAAATCATGATTTCAGAGCTGCGCTGGATAAAGAGCCCTCAACTCCCCTTCCCCATCTGATATGGCTTAGGTTAATCCACTGCAGCGCCATGTTAGAGCTTTTTTATATCAGTTTTTTATCTTCCATATATAATAATGCGTGGTTACTCCCCTCTAAGTTAATCCCACTATTACTAAAAAAGGTCTTTATCCATCATCCCTATGCTAAGGTTTCTAGTTCTAGATTCATGATCTTAGTAGTGGATCTTATAGTTTTGCTTTAACATACTATAGAATTTTAATTTCTAAGGAGTTTGTGAAGAAAGTAGTGGCATTTTTTAATGTGTTGAATTTATTTTAAAGCTGATTATAATATATATGGACTTTAGAATTATAAGGCATGAATAGATTTTAATTATTTTATTAAAGTATAGATAAGCTTTATATAGTTTAAACTTAAAAAAGGAAAGTACATGTCGCTGATCACCCCACACCATTGCTCTCCGCCTTGGCCCACACACTTGCCTTTGATATGGAATCTGATATTGAGGATAAGCCACCCAATCCCCCTTCCCCTTCCACCATGGTGGGATGAGCAACTCATCGCTGTCCCACTTGGTTGGCTGTATTCTCATTTGGTTGTGTTTCACCTGCTCTTTTGTGCGGTTAATCGTTTTTTCAGGTAGGTCAGTTTGTTCATTTTTTAAATTTAAATTTATTGCAGGGAAGGCCAACCATGGGATGGACACTTCTGAATATGATTCAGAAGAGACAAAACTTAGTACCAGGGGAGGCACCTCAGAGAAGCGATGCTATCTCTTGTTGCCAGCGGGAACGCCACTTATGGGGAGGGGGAGGGAACTTGTGAAGGGGCCGTAGCCACTATTGAGCACGTGTGGAGGAAGGGGTCTGATTTGATGAACCAGACTGGGAACCAGGAGGAGACCAGCTGTCGGTGACGCGGTGGGAGATATCCAAACATCCACGCTTGAAAGTGGTCCACCAAATGAGACTGGAATCTGTGGACAGCTTCTGGGAGGGTGGGGATGGAGCCAGCGATGGCATCCAAGACAATCGTGTGGATAGTCCACATGGCGATTGCAACCACCAGAGCATGGAGGGAGGGTGGGAGGGGAGAGGCCATTGATGAAGCAAACATATCTCTTGACAGACTGAAGGGATGCGTTTGATCCTGGCCTAGCAGACGTTGGACTTCGCGCCATATCACTTTAGAGGTAGGGCACTTCTCCAGGCGGTGGAACAGCGTTCCATACTGGCCACACACGACACAGGATGAGTGTAAAGTGTTAGAGCGCTCAGCTGTACAATACACCCGCCTCAGGCAGCGCCACACATGGGAGCGGACTTGAGGCTGCAACAGAGGATGGTGTGCGTATTTCCAGATAGTCTTTTGGGTCTCAGTGGAATAAGGGATGTCCATCATGTCCAGGTAGTCCACCCTGGATAGGACTTGGGGTCGAATGGGGATCACGCCATCATGGATGGGTAGCCCCTGAACCTCTTGTGTGAACTGAGGAGAGGGGCGGCCTCTTTGGGTTGTATGTCCACTAATACGAATTCTCCACTCTGCACTTTGCATGGAGAGTAGGACTCGTTTGTAGTGGGTTTTCGTCCCGTGAGGACCTGTGGCCAATGTGTGTGATGCGAGATATTTCATCAGGGAGTGGGGGTTTGATGGATTGTTGAGGCCCAAGGCTCGGGAGAAGTTGGAGCGGGCTGTGCGGGACCAGTGTTGGGATGGGAGTGTAGGAGCGGTGATGGCCGCGATCCAGGTGCCCAGGATCTTGGCAGCATGGGCTTTGAATTCAAGCAGGCCCATGCCACCTTGATGATGAGGGCCAAACATGACCTCTAGCCGTACTGGTGGAGGGCGGCCTGACCAAAGCCATCCTTGCAGCAAAGCATACAGGGATTTGAAGAAGCTTGGGGAGAAGGGGATGGCGTGGGCTCCAAACCAGACTTTGGATAGGAGCATAGAGTTGGCAAGAACAACCCTGCCAGTGAGGGTAGTAGGGTGGGCTCTGAGAGAGGCGATTTGCTTCGTCACGTTGTCCAGTATATGGCACTCCATTACTGCTGACGCATATCCGCCTGCCTCCATCCACACGCCCAGATGGCGTACCAGTCCTATGGTAGGACGTTGCACAAAGGGGAGCACCAGTGGAGCGGTGTGTGTTGAGTTAGTAAGGCGTGGACGTGGGCGAGCAGATGGGACAGGTTAGGAACTACTTGCTGGGGCCCAGCAGTTCTGAAACTGACCAAGGAGGATGATTTCAGTTTTGGAGGCGTTCAGTGCCGCGTTGCTTACCCGGGAATATTCCTGGATGAGGGCTTCAAGCACGCGTGCAGCTTTGTTATTAGACACCCCCACCACGCAATCATCTGCAAATGCCATCATCTTGACTGGGGTTTGGCCTGGCACATGGACCCCAGTGAAATGGGCATTCACATTTTGCAGTAGTGGGTCAAGGCTGAAGTTGTATAAGAGTGGGCTGAGGGGGTCCCCTTGTTGCAGGCCCCTTTGAGGGCGGACTACTTCCGTTAGGAAGCCTGGGCCACGCACTGCCATTGTCGCAGATTCCGTGAGCAGCATCACCCAGTTTATGAAGCGGGGGGGTAGGCAGATTGATGTAGCCAGGCCCTTAGGTATTCCCAGTTTACTCTATCATAGGCCTTTTGTTGGTCCAAGAATACAAGTGCCCCAGAGGCTGTGTACTGACACACATAAGCCACAGAGTGCATGTTATCCCAAATCGACCTTCTGGGGATGAAACCAAATTGTTCTGGGGAGATGGTGGCAGATGCTACAATCCCTAAACGGTTAGCCATGACTTTGGTTAAAATTTTGGTGTCTGTGTTTGTTAGAGAAATGGGGTGCCAGTTGGCTAAGTCAAGCCTATCCCCTTTCTTGAAGAGTGTGACAGTAAAGGCCTCATGTCCTCCTGGTAGGAGGCGCATTTCCAACAGGCTTTGGTTGAGTGAGGCTAGCAGCAATGGGGATATATATTTAAAATATTTTTTGTAGAACTCATTTGGAATGCTATCTGGGCCTGGGCATTTTCAGTTTGGCACACTGCGAATGGCTGTCCATAATTCATTTGGAGTAATTAAATTCATTATTTCTGGGTATCAGAAAATGGTGCAGATATGAGCTTGGTCAAAAAATTCTGCCATTTTGGCTGGCTGAATTAGTTCAGCTCAGTATAACTCGGAGTAATATCTTTGCATTATGATTGCCACTTCAGCCGGTGTGTCCACAATGGAATTATCCAATCTTTGCACCTGTGTGCAGGCCACGCTCTGGCATAGTGCGAAAAATTTTTTAAAGAAGTATGCAGTGCACTTGTCACCTTTAGTGATGTGTGTGGCCCTGTATTGGACACAAACCTGATGTTTGTGTTGCCTTTCTAGTGCATTGAGGTGGGCGGCTGCCTCCGCCCACTTTCGGCCCCATGCAGGGCTATATCCTGTGGCTGGAATGTTGGACTCCAAGTGGGCCAATTCTGCCAGTGCGTGCAAGATAACTGCCGATGTGGCTCGTGAGCATCTGGAGGAGAGATGGCGATAGTGGTGGATGGTGTCTTCTTTGAAAGTTGCTCATGTGGAAATGGGGTCCGCACAAAATGGTGCAACAAATGATTTCGCCAAAGTTGCCTCTTCCACCCATGTGGAAAATCCTGGCGACGCGAGCTTGGGGGGGGCGATTTTGCACCAATGTGGGGCCTTTGCAACTGTGATGGGTAAGTGGTATGTTATCGAGACCAGTCAGTGGTCAGAGAATTCCATTTTCATTGTTTTGAAGTGGGAGATGTGGGGTTGGAATTTCTCCGGCGTTAAAATAAGGTTGATGCGGGTCATGGACCTTAATTGGCCGTTGTGGACGTGGGGATGCATCATGTTTTTGAGCAGTGGGGCATGTCGCAGCAGTGCATCCATTAACCCAAGGGTGGCTTTTAGAACGCGTAGTTCTACGTGACCCTGTGGGGCGTGGGGTGAGGGTGGCCACCGGTCTGTTGGTGAGGTTAGCCAACAGTTCATGTCGCCAACTAGGAAAGAATTGGGGGGTAGCGGGAGGGATTTAACCAATGAGAAAAATTCCTGACGCTTGTGTGCACCATTTGGGGCGTAAATGTTGACAATTGTGTGTGCAACTTCAGCCCTCGAGAAGGTGACAATGAGCACTCGGCCATTTAGGAATGTTTCTGAGGATGTAAATTTGAAAAAATTGTTTTTCTGAATTAGCACCCCCACAGTGCTTCAACCAAAAGGATAGGGATGGTAGGAGCATTGTTTTCCAAGCTTCCTCAGAACCTTGTGGACAGTGGGACTCCTGGATGGCCAGGATATCCATGGGTAAATTGTTTTGTAAAAAACTCAGTTTCCTAGCCCGGGATGGGGAGGCCTTGAGTCCAGCGATATTCAGCGTCCCTAGAGTGAAGGTTTCCCCCATTGCACCTTAGGTGTGAGGGGGTGGGCCCCCGGGCCCACCAGCCTCTTCCAGGTCCCCACGGGCTTTCACAGCAGCGTGGGTGTTAGCAGCAACGCTATTGGGGTTTTTGTTAATTTTTTCAGAAAGAGTCACGTTGGCTTTGGCCTTCGCTTTTTGTTTTCCCAATGTCAGACAAATTTTTTGTGGTGCGGATACATTTGGTGCACTGTCAAGTGGGGAAAAAAAATTTTTTTGGTTGGGATAGGTCCCAAGTCAGTTTTGACTGGAGCTTGGGTGCAGCAATTTGGTGAGATCAGATCTCCCATTGGATCCTCAGATTGAGTGGCCCGCTTGGCATGGGCCTCCCAATCTGATTGGGTGATGGATTCTAAAGTTGCTTCTGCCGCGAAGGTCTCCATGTCCTCCTGGCATTGTGAGTGTGGTATGGTGGTGGTGGCCTTGGCCGCTTCCTTGGCTGTGGCCCTGCAGGCCTGTTTGGCCTTCTTCCACTCCTGTGGGGAGATGGGATTTACCAATAGGTAGCAGCCTTGTGCTCCCC
The DNA here is from genome assembly GCA_022478985.1 of Massospora cicadina. Classification (NCBI taxonomy): domain Eukaryota; kingdom Fungi; phylum Entomophthoromycota; class Entomophthoromycetes; order Entomophthorales; family Entomophthoraceae; genus Massospora; species Massospora cicadina. Next base: position 292,106 of record JAKSZP010011854.1, read on the forward strand.
ACGGGAAAGCCTCCTTGGTGCTTGCAGTTGGTTTGTAGTGCACCTCTCCGCTGGCCATGGCTGCTGAGGGGTGCTCTTGGAATGTGACACCCTCCTTGATGGGGCATGCGTGCACCTTATGGCTGAATGCGTCACAGTGGGTGCAAATGGGGGGCGCGCTGTCCACAGTTACCCAGAATGGGTGGGTGGTATGCCCTGTGATGTCAATAAAGGTGGAGTGCAGGATCTGGGTTAGGTCCTTCGCGATCTCCTCAGTTGGGGTCAGAACTGTGATGGCTTTGCCAGTGCACAGGTGTGGCATCAGCGTGAAACATTGCATTTTGAAAGATTGTATTCACCATATATGGCGAGACCATCTTTCAGGTGTTGCTCCAAAATGTCACGTTTTACCATAGTAGGCAAAAAGTCAAACGTGAGGAAAATTTGGTTTGATTTTGTCCATCTGGTGCATTTGGTTTTGACGACCCATTGCCCTTTGGGGAGGTCAACTACTATGTGCACCGCTGCAGCCTCATCTGCTGCTATTTTGCTTTCAAAACCTAGGTCCATCCAACCACGTGACATGGAGTGAGGTGCAACGTACACCGCGGTCAGGAAAATTTTGTGTACATCTTCACAAAATTTTTCCCATAAGGCCATTTTTTGGATGTCCAGATACACACAGACTCTGAATTCCACCGATGAAAGTGGCTGGGAGTGTGGCGTGTTGATGTACTGGTTGCATCATGCTTGCCATGCAAGTATCTCCGGAGAAATTGTGACTGCCAGTTTTTTTAGATTTTTATCTATTCTGCCAGATTCTCCGGGGCGTTTTCAAACGTTAGAGGCCACAGGCCTTCCACCTGCTCCTCTTGCCTTGCTTGCCCAACTGCTCCCAGACATGTACGCAGACTAATCTCCTCTATGAGATTATCAAACTAGATTTAGTCTTGAATTGAAGGGGTTGCAAAAGTGTTTGCAACGAGAAAGAAAAGTTTTTAGTTTGTTCATTTTTTAGCTCTTTAAGCTTTGGTAATGTCCCTCCCCTGGTTGGCTTGCCTTGGTTAAAAGAATAAAAATGGAAGAAATAAGTTGTATGTTTACATTATATAGCTATATTAATTTAAAAATGCATAAAGAACTGTAAGCTAAACATAAATGACTTTTTAGTGCCTTCTACCATCTTTCTTGTAAGACTTCTCCTACCTCACTATGCCTAGCAGGCTGTACAATTAGATGATAGCTCTTGTATAGAGAAAGTCCCCAACTATACCATCAAAATAGAAAAAATACTTTAAGAAAGTTATCCCATAGTGCACTCATTTCTAAATTTCCCCCAATATCATGTATCCTAAATACCTTTTTATATTAATTCTTGTAGTAAGATCATTTAATTTTACCAAAAACTTATAATCTTTTAAACACAAGACTTACTTTTCCTACTCATATCTCACCAAGATACCCGTTTAATTTTATGATATTTATGGTCAATTGTGCACTAGACCAATGAGGGTGGAGAGCATCTCTATTTATATAAACTAAAAAATAGGGAGCTTGATTAGGAGTAGCCAATCATAGTATGCCATATAATCCCTTTTAACACTTATTTATTGGAATCTTTCTTCCATTACAACCTTTATATGCATTAAACTGGAATGCCTGCAACCTAAGAAGTAGTTGCAATGCCTAGGAACAGCACAGATGCTACCAAAACCTTTTCTTTTTTATATTCAAGTTATCACACTTGTGCATTTATTGACTATCTTATTTCCTCTTTTTTTTAGCTTTAGAAAAACTATTGCCTCTCAAGAATATGTATAGTATGTAAGGATTAGGGGAGCCCATGTTTGCATTAGTTAGCACTGCACAGTTCCCATGGTCCAGTTGAGGCACCAAAAAGCAAAAAGAAAGATTCTCAAAAAAACCCTCTATTTAATGAAGGCTCAACTGTTTCAAAGAAGAATGTTGGCCACAATGAATAACATTACTCTCAAAAAACTGTTTCAGAAAAATGGAAAAACTCACTAAATTGGAGGTGAATTTTTATTAAATCACTGGGGAAAGGGGAGAACAAATTAGATCCTTGTCCTCACAAGGGAGAGCACTGGCCTATAGTATAAAAGGGGGTTTGGCAGCATCTTCACTATTCTTGGGTGTTAAAACTACTTCTTGGGTTGCAGGACTACCTTAGTTGGTTCTTGGAAGGTTGAGATGGTAAGAAATTGCAAGAATCAGTTTATGAGTATTTATAAAACACTCTGTGATTGGTTTCCCCCTAAATAAGCTCCTTAAACTCTATTAAAATTTTCCAAATTAGTAGTTCACCACCCTTAGTGGTCCAGTGCCTGATTAACTGTGAAAAAAATTCCAAAGTCTTAAAAGGGGTTCAGGGAGGTAAGAGTAGGAAGAGTCAGAAATGGTGTTTAGTAATCATATAATTTGTGTAAAATTGTATATTCTTAATATGATAATTAAATTAAAAGTAATTTAGGATTTGGAGTATTGAAGGAACTTTAATAAAATTAAAAACTAAATTTAAATTCATTTGAGGTATGCCAACCAGGGGATGGACATCGCCAAAACAGAAATTCCAACAAAAAACCAAAAACATGAATCAACCGCCTGAAATGAGCAGCGAGACACACAAAAAAGTTTAGAAAAATACCCTGAAAGATGGCACAGCGGAGAGCCACTTATCCCACCATGGTGAAGGGGGATGGGCGATCAGGCAGATCATTGATTTTGGCTTCAGCATTGAAGAGGCAGATCAGTGCTGAGAGCAAGGGGGTTTAGAATCTGTGAGATGAGGGTCAAGGTGAAATATATAAGCGTTGAGGTCATCATTGACAATTTGAGCCTGGATCATAGCCTCTATGAGTTTGGAAAACTAGTGTTCCGCTTGGATGCAGGCATTTGGAAGTTAGGCAAATTTTGCAATGTTGGCTCTTGTTATGCATGTGGATGGGGAAAATCTGCCAATTTAATGACATGCTTGACAGCGGTGAGGGTCTGGAAGTTTTGAATTACACTTTCTAATGGGGCAGGTTGTATCTTGAAGTTACACTGGGCAGATTCTCCTAAAAAGGCGATAAATTTAAAAGGAAATATAGGTTATAATTCGACCTAATCTTTATTTTTGAAAAGAGGGAATATTTATAGGCTTTTTTACAGTTTGTAATCTATCAGAGCAAGTTAATCTCTGCACGATCAAACCTTCAATCAATTTATTGGGATCATGTTGATTGCTAACCTTGATAGATTGCAATATATTACTCGCTCCTTCTGATGATGTCAGGGGAATTGATGAAGTAGATTTTTCAGAGATATGAGAAATTTGGAGAAATCCTGACACTTTTCCCCTCAAGATTAAATTGCAGTGGAGGACAACTTCTTAAAAACCTAGGGTGAATATGATTTACTACTATACCAGTATCATTATGAACAATTGAATACTCTAATCCTTTACAAAATATAACTCTATAGGGACCAGACCAGTTAGTTCCCAACTTTTCAGTCCGCCCACCAGGCCAATAATGATAGTACATAAAGTACATAATGTAATCCCCAATCTAATATTCAGGTAAAACAGGATTGTGTTGATTGCTCCTTTGAGTTTCTTTTCATGTGGTTGTTTCAATTGAATTCATTGCTTGAGCCTGAAGATGGATAATCTTGTCAGCCAGATTCCTCATAATTAAATCGGAATTTTCTGGGATGCTTTCCTCAAGGATTATCTGAACACTAGAAGGGACTGAAGGATCCCGCCCATATATACACTTAAATGGGGACATCTTGATAATGCGGTGGTAGCTTATCTAATAAGCAAACAAGGCACTAGGCAAATAAAAGTTCCACTGAGTCATGTCAGTGGATGCCATCTTTCTTATAATCAATACCAGGGTCCCATTAACTCGTTCAATCGCCCCATTTGTTGATGGATTATATGGGACAACAAATCGTTGAGTAGTATTAAATAATTTAGATAACTCTTATATAAGTTGTGAGGTGAAATTAGTCCCATTATCTGATATAAGGACCCTGGGACACTCATGTTGAGAAATGATATGCTGATATAGGAATAACGCTGAAGTCTTAGCTGAAGGGGTAGCAATGGAAATGGCCTCAACCCATTTGATTAAATGGTCAACAGCCATAATGATATACTGATGGCCATGCAATCCCTAGAGGAAAAGGACCTACAACATCAATTCTGACCACCTCAAATGGCTTAGTCGGGGGAATAACTTGATGTTGATATGTAGGGTTGGTAGTTCCATGGCTTTTGCAGATAAGACATGAGTCAAGGGTCTCTCAAATGAACTCAGTCATGTTGTTCCAATAGTATCAAGTCTTCAACCATTCTTGAGTCCTCTTTAAGCCGCTATGACCAACTTGTTCGTGACCTTCCATTACAGCTTGAAATCCAGAGTTGGGATGTAGGAAGGGCAACCACTTATATTTGACTTTCTTATACAAAGCTCCATCTCGAATCATAGTATCTTTGGTAATTGATTTTAGAAAGGCTTGATCCTCTTCAGTTTTTTA